>JAJEJO010003869.1:51166-122496 GCA_020662805.1 Glaucomys volans
GCTGCTGGTAACCACCTTGCACTTTGAACTTCTATAAGATCACCTTCTTTCGGTTCCACTCATGAGTGTGATCAGGGAGAGCTTGTCCTGTGCCTGGTTTATTTCACTTAACACAATGATCTCCAGTTCCGACCCTGTTGTTGCAAATGGCAGGATTTCGTCCTTTTTTGTGACCAGACAGTATTCCGCTGTGTGCATGGACCACATTTTCTTTATCTACTCATCAGTTGATGGACATTTTGGTTGTTTCCATTCGATTGTTTCCATTTGGCTGCTATGATCGTGGAAAAAGCAGCTGTCCCTTCATTTCCTTTGTATATGTCCCCAGGACAATATGGTAGTTCTATTTTTAAATTTTTGGAGGAAGGGCCTCCCTGTTTTCCTTAAGGGCTGCACTCATTTACCTTCCCACCATCAGTAGGCGAGGGTTCCCTTTTCTCCACATCCTCTCCAGCACTCGCTATCTGAGGGCAAGAACCATTCTTACCAGAGCGTGGACCCATCTCTTTGTAGTTTTGATTAGCATTTCCCTGCTGATTAGTGAGATGGAGCATCTTTCTCATACCTATTGGCCATTTGTTTGTCTTCTTTTGGCAAATACCTATTAAGGCCTGTTATCTGTTTTATGTGTTCTTTTTAGATACACATGACAGTGGGGTGTATTCTGACCTATCCTACATACATGGCGTATACCTTCCCGTTCTTGTGGTTGTACCCGGTGTGGAGTTTCACCGGTTGTGCATTCATACACGAGCACAGCAAAGTCTATTGCCCATTTCCCATTTTTAGATTGGGTTGTCGATCTCTTAGCTAGTGACTTTTCAGAGACCCTTTGAAATAAGGAAGTTGTCAGCCAAAAGCAATTGTGATCAGATGTCGTTTAGCTTACTGCTGAATCTTCCCTTCCCCACTTTTAAAACACTGTTAATCAATAAGTGTCAACATATCGTGAGCACTTACCATGGGCCAAGACAATGGCAGGTCCTTTATAATTAACGTATGTGCTTCCCATGCACGTTTTCACTTAAATTCTCAGCAGCACCAGAAGGCAAATGTAATCATCCTTATTTGCAGAGGAGAACAAACACCCCCCAGGAGACTGCAACAACTTGCAAGAGATCACACCCCAGAAGGAGGCACTTAACACCCAGGGCATGTCCTCAGGCCCCTGTTTTTAACCAGTAGGTGGTTTGCTTCTTATGTCGCCCAAGGTCTTTTCCTGCAGAAATTGAAGTCAGGGCAAGCTGCGTGCAAAGCCTCTTGGGGAGGCACCAGGAGTCCCAGGCTGGAGTCAGGACTCTGCCCCTAACTAGTCAGGGGCCAAGGAGAAGTCCATTTCCTCTTTGGGCATCACCAAGTTCCCACCCATGGTTTTCTGCAAGAACCAACGTTCCTAAGGGGTTGCAAGGCACTCTGTGAAGCATGGCTTCTGCAGTCAAACTGACGTAGGAGAGGCAGACTAGACCATCACCGAATCCGAGCTCACCAGCACCCGAAGGCTCCGAAGCGATCCCGTGGTGAAAGTGGGTTTGATATCATTTAACCTAACCTTTCCCAAAACTCATTGATTGGAAAATCTCTCTCTCTCTCTCTCTCTTTTTTTTAATACAAGAAATAACAAATAACTAATGGGGATATTTGTGGAGCATAGTGCAGGAAAGAATACTCTAAATATTTTTCCAGTTCCAAATTTCTGTGGATCTGTGACTGCTATTCTTGCTCATAGAGAGAAGGAAAAAAGAAAAGAAAAGAACGTAAAAATCGGGGCGGGGTGGCACATGCCTGTACTCTAGCAGCTTGGGGGTCCGGGCGCCAGGAGCTGGTGGGTCTCAGCCTCAGCAACCTAGTGAGGCCCTAAGCAATTCCGTGAGACCCTGTCTCTAAATAATACACAAAATAATGCTGGGGATGTGGCTCAGTGGTTAAGTGCCCCTGGGTTCAATCCCTGGTACCAAAAAAAGAAAAAAAAAAACCCACACAACAATAAGAAAAGCTGCCCCTTAGAGTCAGCACTGTCATTAACTGTGCTCGATCAGACACTGGTGTGAGCCCTGTGCGCTGACTCATGCCGTCTTCTAAGCAGCCCACTGTCATAATCATAAACACTGTTATCCCCATTCTATGGCTGAGGCTCTAAAGAGAGCAACTGTATGTCTCTGAAACGGAACCCTCCGGGGAAGGCTTTGGTTCCCTGCAGACCCTCAGAGCACTGTCAAGAAACCAAACAGAAGCAAGTCCATCCATGTTTTGTGTTGTTCTGTTTTTGCCTTTGAGCTCATTAGCATACCAAAGTCCCCCAGGGGGGTCTGTCACCTCCTCTGTCCAACATTTTTGGGACTTTCCCTCTGCTTAGCATGGCTCCTACTCATTACCCTCTTGATCAAGTTACAGACAAAAGCAGCCTTCAAATTAGGCCTATTAAGGTTTGTTTTGAGTGAGGAGATAATTCCTCCACAATGCGCGGGCCAGATTCGTGTGGGTACAATTACACAATCCAGCCACTCTGCAGAAAGCAGCAGAAGAGCACGCTGGGCCTGGTGTCCCGTCCTTCGCCTGGCCCTGATTACCTCTGTGCCACTCAAGAGCTCAAAGCAGCTAGAGGATTTGGGAGTCCTCCTGTCCCACGGCCGGGGAGCACTTCCACGCCAGGGATTCAGGCTTCTTGGAAGGCACACGTTCAGACTGCCGGCACTTGGAAGTCACGGGAGGGATGATCAGTGCCTTTTTTCCTACCAGTCTGAGCTGTCTTGCTGTCCTTGAACTCACTTGTCGGCAATCCTCCTCATCTTTCAGGAAGGAACACTCTGAGTGATGAGTCGAACAATTTGACAATTGACCCCAAACTCTTGGGAATCCTCTGCTTGCCTTTGTGTGTGTGCGCGGTGGGGCCGGAGGTACTGGGGATTGAACTCAGGGACACTCGACCACTGAGCCACATCCCCAGCCCTATTTTGTATTTTATTTAGGCACAAGGTCTCACTGAGTTCTTAGGGCCTTGCCAAGTAGCTGAGGCCAACCGTGAACTCGCAATCCTCCTGCCTCAGCCTCCCAAGTCACTGGTATTACAGGCATGTGCCACCGCGACCCACTTACTTTCTTAAATATGCTTCAAAATAATTCTTAGATATATTTCTATCCTTTGAACATTTATTTTTAAAGTCTTAGATTTTAAAAGCTGGGTACCTTTCCAAACACTTCGACTGATGATCTCTTTCAGTCTACAATCTACCTAAAATATCCGTTCACCTGAAATTCCATGCAACAGTGCCTAACAGGGAGAACTAAGTCAGGCCATTGCAGACTCTGTGTTCCCCAGTGCGGGCCCAATGCCTCTTCCTCTTTCATTGTAGCTCTGCTGTGAAGAGATGGGCTGAGCCCAGGGAAGGACCTAAGGTTGCTAAGCAACCTGAAACTGTGAAAGCTGTTTGTACAAAATCGAAGTTAGCACCAATATCGAGGGATATCAAAGAATCTTCCAGCAAGATCAAGAGTCAGAAACACTGCATGATGCTCCATGTGATACCAGACACAGCCGAAGGCTCAGTGGCCTTATTAACAGGCAGAAATGACCATGAAGCATGTGGGATTTGGGATAATGAACCATGGAGAACGGAATGGCCCTAAGCGGGAGGTCAGGTCTAACCCAATCATTTCTCCTCTGAACCTTCTTGCATTGTCCCACCTGTGAGCTTTTGGGGGACACCTCACATCCAAACCATAACACTCCTCAAGGGATTCCGACATAAGCTCAAGTTTGAGAACCACTTCAATATGGTATCCAAAGCCCTTGAGCCCCCTGCACCACCCACCTCCCAACTGGGAAGAGCACACTCTCCGTGTTCAGACAGATGACTCAGCAGGGTCCCTTACGCAAAGCATGTGTTCTGAAAACATGGTCTCCCTTCAGCTCCAGCAACATCCCAGTTTCTTTGTTCTGAGTTTCTAGAACTTTCCTTATCCCCAGAAAATAACATGGCTCACCTTTTCCCCCCTCTTCTTCCTTCTCAGCTCAAATAAATCATCGGAGCAGCCTTTCCTAAGAATGTTTTCTATAACCAGTCTATCCAAACCCTGTTGTTCTCCCCCTCCTAGCCTCGTTATCTCCAATCCCAGACTTAAGTGATTTATTTGTATTATTTTTAAACATGCACTTCTTATTACAGTGCATGATCTTGGAGGATAGACAAAACATTCATCTTGTCCATTCCTGTATCTCCTACCCACAGAGAATGTGATAAAGTAGACATTCTGTGTTTTGTTTGCTTGGAGGAATGTATTTCCTTGCTCAAATCTCATTGGCCATTTTGATTTTCATTTTTTAGTATAAATTTTCTCCTCTGGAGGCAAAAGTCAAAGTTGAATTTTTTTTATTTGTACCCATGGGCGCTTAACCACTGAGTCACATCCCCAGCCTTCTTTATTTTTTACTTCGAGACAGGGTCTTGCTAAGTTGATTAGGGCCTTACTAATTTTCCAAGGCTGGTCTCAAACTTGCAATCCTCCTGCCTCAGCCTCTGGATTTACAGGCGTGTGCCGCCATGCCCAGCAGAAAAAAGTTGAATCTTACGTGGATCCCCATTCATCTTGTAATGAATTCCTTCCACCTCCTTCCCTTATATATTTTGAGTTGATTTTACCCACTGCCTCTCGGTGAGTGTTGTAGGTAAAGAGGCTGGTGGACTCCATCCTTTGAGATTTCTCTTAATATTTCTCCCAGATGAGCTTACTACCTCACAAAAGGACCTTTGTCTTTCGCGTTTAACTGGCTCTTTGTCTGGGCTGGTATCCAGCACCATAGGAGTAAAATGTCAGGGCTTTCTATTTAATCAATGTTTTATTCTTGGCTTGTATTTCAATAAGGGGGATGAAACGCAATTCAAATGTCGTTGCAGATACATTTTTGTCCCTTTTCCTGGTCGATGTTCTGTGAATCTCAATAACATAGAATTTATTTTCAATCTGTACAAATTCCTTAGAGAAATGTGCTATTCATTTGCTAGAAGACACAGCAGCTGTGCTGACATGACGATCCCCAAACCAAGACTGTCTCCCCACCCCCAGCTAGCTCATCTTATTACACTCAGCTTTTCTTTTCTTTTCTTTTTTTTTTTTTAAGTCAAATTTACCAGACCCTACTGTTTGCAGAGCAGTGGTTTCCAAAGTTCATTTTGTGGAACATTAATCTATAGTGATAATTTTTCAAAAGTGGTTTCAATAGGCCAGAGAGTTTAGGAACTTAGAGTTAGCAACTTAAAGGCTCTGAGATCTATTAGAAAATCAACTTGTTTAATTTAGCCCGAGGATTCCTCTATTTCTTCTACTAAAGCAAAGATTCACAAACTGGCATCCCCAGGCTACCTGGAGACTTGTTAAAAGTACAGATAAGCCAGGCACAGAGGCCCACGCCTGTAATCCCAGAGGCTTGGGAGGCTGAGGCAGGAGGATCGAGAGTTCAAAGCCAGTCTCAGCAGAGGAGGAAAAGCTTATTTGGGTGCTCACGGTTTCAGAGGTCTCAGTCCATAGACAGCAGGCTCCATTCCTCAGGGCTGGAGGTGAGGCTGAGCATCATGGTGGAAGAGTGTGGTGGAGGGAAGCAGCTCACATGGTGATCAGGAAGCAGAGAGAGACTCTACTCTCCAGATACAAATATACACCCCAAAGCCACGCCCCAATGCCACCTCCTCCAGCCTCACCCACCTGCCCTCAGTCACCACTCAGTTAATCCCATCAGGGGGTTGGGTTAAGGCTCTCACAGCCCAATCATTTCTCCTCCAAACCTTGCATTGTCCCACATGTGAGCTTTTGGGGGACACCTCATACCCAAACCATACCATTCTCCAAGTGATTTTGATGTAAGTTCAAATTTGAGAAAGACTTCCGTATGGAATCCTTGTATTGGGACTAGCTTCCAACATCTTGAGACCGCCATGTTCTAATCATCTGGGGAGCTATTCAGTGAGTCGGTGGCATGACCCCAGGTGCTACGTTTCTCGTGAGTTCCCAGGTGGTGTCCGTGCTGCGGGACTGTGGAATACACACTGAGTTTCAAGGCCTAGAGCAGGTGCACCTGACGTGCATGGGGAAGAATATCTAGATAGAATCTTACAAAATGAATCATAGATAAAGTTTCTTCTTGACCCTCCAGGTCTCCATGAAAGTTGTTAAAGGATCAGTGGATGCAGCTCCTGGCCCTCTAAGTGTTCAGAGACACATACAGTTGCAAAGGAAGAGGTGGACCCATAGATCCTTGAACATGGGAATTTTTCATGAACTCACAAGTTAAAAAAATTAATAGCCATGTGGTGTTGAGCGGCTTCCATAACTCCTCAGGGACTCAGTTTCCCTCTCTGTCAATTAGAACTACTAGCAGCAGCTGAGGCACTGGTTGGACTGGAAGTTGTATATCATGTTGTTATAAAATGTTTACACCGCAGCACGTTGTAAATACCTAATCAATGGCGATGGTGACGATTCCATTAAACTGAAACACGCTGAAGCCAGTCTTACAACTTAATGGAAAAAAGATGGGGAAAGCCAAGGTCAAGTCCTCTTGTTTTCCCTCCAGGCCTGGAAGATGCAAAGTATGCATTTTCTCATGGATTCTCTTCTTGCAGCTTCATGTGTCAAAACCACCTACCTAGATCTCTCCCAGATTGCTCACTGTGGAGTAATAGAACTGCTGCTGGTTCTTATTTTCTTTATGGTATGACTGGGATTTTTTTAAAAATAGTCTTCTATAGAGCTTGATAACCTTCCCAATCCCAGAACATTTCCAGAAAGATGTCGTATTTGCCTGGGCTCATATGGGTGGTCTAGGTAATCAGTGAGGTAGCTCCAGAGGTAGGAGTTACATGGATCTAGACCAGAAGGGTCAGAGAACTTCGTGTGGAAGAACAGAGTCCAAGGACACTCAAGTCTGGGCAGGGGGAAGAGGCAGGAGGCCCTGGAGGCGGGGTCGAGTTTGGGAGAGAAGAAGAGAAGCACAAAGAATAACCACTGTGATAAGAGACACTGATGGGCAGGTGAAGAGGGAATGAAGAGCACTGAGGTGGCCTGTCCCCACGTCTCCTAGGAGAGATTTTGGCAGAGAGCTGAATTGATTTTTGTTGAATTTTGGATGCAGAACTGTACCCCTGTTGGCTGTAACGACATGCTCAGCCTGACGGTGGGGCATTCTGTTATCACTTAAGTAGTCTATCTTCCCATTTGTCATAAATGGAAGCACTTGTTACCTTCACAATAGGCAAGAATGGTATCTATCTCCTCCCATGCTTAATAAAGGAAATATCCCCTTAAATTTTAAACACCCAAATTCATCTACGTTAGCGATTCTCAGTTGGGGGCTGCTTCATAGCCAGGGGGCACTTGGCAAGGTCTAGACGCAATTCTGGGTCACCATCAGTGTTGTACCCATGCATCTGGTGGGTCCAGGCCAGGACGCTGCCAAACAGCCTGTAGTCACAGGAAAGCCCCTCATAACAAAGAATTGTCTAGTCCAAAATATCAGTGGTGCCAAGTTTGAGAAACCCTAGTCTGAATGGTGAGAAAATTTTTCTTTCTTGATTCCCACTCCAGCGTGCTTTCTGGAAAATTCTCCAGGATGTGATTTATGCACTTTCAATAATTCTGATGCTGGGGGGAGAAATATCCTACATGTCAGATAAGAAACACTCTGTGTTCCTAGGAAACTTCTATCTTATGGTCTATCAATGTAAATATTCCCAATAAATTACCAATTTCCTCTGAAGAGCCCTGCTATGATAATAAATGCAATTAACCAATGACTAAAATGTCCAAGTTTATAATGCCAATCAATTTTGAAGTTTTCTTGTCAGTAACAAAATACGTGCTGACTTTCCTCCAATCTACGTGGCCAGTGCTTTCCAGAAACCTGCCATCTTGCAGGGGCTACTTCCACACAGAGGAGGCAGTGTGGCTGATTGGGAAGGGTCTTACTTGGTGCACTTGAGCTCATTTCCAGGTCCAGCTCCGCTATTATAAGCTCATGTCTTTGGCAAACCACATGACTTTGTGGAAGGTCTATTTTTTTTAGGGGGCTTACTGAGAATTGAATTCAGGGGCACTCCACCACTGAGCCACACCCCCAGCCCTATTTTGTATTTTATTTAGAGACAGGGTTTCACTGAGTTGCTTAGGGCCTCGCCAAGTTGCTGAGGCTGGCTTTGAACTCGAGATCCTCCTGCCTCAGCCTTGAGAGCTGCTGTGATTACAGGCGAGCGCCACCACGCCTGCCTGTTGAAGGTCTATTGCTTCATCTGCAAAGTCAGTAGGGTTAGGGTTGAGTTCACTCTCTGGTTCCTTCTGTTTCCCTCTAAACCTCATTTCTCAGATGAGAAATGATGCTTCCCAGTTGGCCTTTGAAAGAGCATTAAGTACAGTTCAGGTCAGCCTCAAGTTCAAGAAAGTCTTTGTACTGTTTCTGAAAAAAATTAGTAAAGAAAAGGAGAATCTGGCAAGATGTCACTGTTAAAGTATGCTAAATAGAAATTTAGCATTTTCCCTGACTACGACAAATCTGCATCCAAATAGGATTTGAAAAATGGTAAAATGTAAATTTCCACAGAAAAGGATGAATCAAAACTAACATCTGCTGGGTTTTTGTTTTTCTTTTTACGCCAGACCAACACCATATTATAAACCACAGCCAGCCTCGTTCGTTCCCTCTCGTTAGCCCCAACCTCCCCCCCAAAAAGTGAAACAATTTTTTAAAAACCATAAAAACAATTTGCACTGAGTTCATGGTAACAGAATGTAAACCGAAGCACATCTTTGAAGTTGGCTGCACAGCTGGCTTGTCCCAGCTCTCTCATGGTAAATGCCACGGACAAAAGGGACCGAACCACAGGAAGTCGAGAAGACCACAAATATCCAACACCACAGACATGGCCACTCGAGAGAACGGCCACTCGAGAACAGGAAGTCCACGAAGCCGTGATCAGTCTGAGAAGTCCGTGACTGAAATTTTGAGCAAGTAGCTCTTTTAGTTTGAACTTATTGGGAGGTTGTTACCGATCAGCAATAGGAAGTCGGTCTCATACCTCAATGGAAAAGCCTCCTTCTTCAGGAGGGAAGATGGATTTGTGCTGCTCTGTTGACATCCGCCACCTGGTTCCCATGGTGATTTGCAGCAAGCATTTCCAAGAAGCCTTCCTGAGGTCTGGAGTCACCAGGGGCAGCATCTCTTCAGAATGACATTTCACTTTGTCACCTAGAACACACAATCACACAAGCTCATGTGGAAGTCTCCATCAAAAGTTTCATAGACCCATAACCTCACATGTGCAGTGTGTTCTAACTTTATTTTGTTCTAGTCTTTTCTTCTTCCTCTTCCCAACTCCCGCCATTACACTGGTCATGACCCATTGCATTGATTTCATGACCCAGTATGAAAACAAAAGCAAAACCCACCAATATTGAGTACATTTTGGAGGGGTGGGGTACCGGGGATTGAACCCAGGGTGCCTAACCACTGAGCCACATCCTCAGCCCTTTCCATATTTTATTTAGAGACAGGGTCTCGCTGAGTTGCTCAGGGCCTCGCTAAGTTGCTGAGGCTGGCTTTGAACTCGCGATCCTCCTGCGTCAGCATCCGGAACTACTGGGATCAGAGGCATGTGTCACCACGCCTGGCCTAAGTACAATTTCTATTAATAGTAACACTGACGGGTTAAGCGTTAGTCTCAGCTCTTTGCCTACCAATAAACCGTTCCCCACCCAGTTTCTGGAACTGCGTTTTCAATGTCAAAATGGATGGTATCTTTTACTTAAAATTTTCCAATGGTTCTTCATTGTCTTTAAGATCAATTTTGTAACATGGGTGGCAAAGCTCTTTGGTACTTAGTTACCATTCAATTCCTCCAGCGTTTGCTCTAGATAGAAAAACCGTAACTGCCCGTCTTCCCCATTAATATACATGCACGGAGTTCCCCCAAATCAAACTCCCTCTAGTCTCTCTTTCGTTGAGTCCTGTACACCAGTTCCTTCTATCCGAACCACTGTTCCTCCTGGCTCTTCGACTTATTGTCTGGGCTCTGCCCTGAGACTGAGACGCCTGCCCCTCTAAACTGGGCCCCAGGCCTTTGGTCCCTTTACAAAATGACATGCCCTCCATCAGCACGTACAGAGAAGGCGAGTGCACCGTGCACCGTGCCAGAGCTGAATCTCAATGCTCTGATTTATTTCAAAGCATCACAGAATTTTTCAGCAAAAAAAAGGACCATTAAAAATGATGAAGAGAAGTGGTTGCCACCACTCTGGAAAGCATGGACGTTGCTCAGGAAACTTGGGATGGACCCACCATTGACCCAGCTATCCCACTCCTTGGCCTATCTATACCCAAAGGACTTCAAATCAGCATCCTACAGTGACACAGCCACATCAGTGTTTGGAGCTGCTCAATTCACATAGCTAAGCACCCGCCTTCACTCTCTTGTTCAACCCACACAACGATGGTGTGAGGAAAGTACCATGTTATTTCCGTTTGGAAGATCAGAACCCCTGCGCTGGCTGGGGAGAGGTGGCGATCCAGAGCCTGGCTGCGTTGCTGCTCCCCTCTGCTGCAAGGGTGGATCTGAGAACTGGAGAGAGAAAATCATTTCTGGCTGGGAGATGCACGTGAGGGTTTTGAAGCGTGTCATGGATTTCAACACAAGGCATTCAACAGAAAGACCAAGGCACACGGGACCATCAGGCGAAGAAGAAATGTGAAAAGAAAATTCCAGATCTAGTACTTGTAGGACGTAGCAAGAGCTGAGGCTGAGGTCAGACCATAGAGAGCCTTGAATGCCATTCCAGGAAGTCTGCAACTCCCAAACTGTGTGTCCCAGAGTCGTTTCTGCAGGATGTAGCATGAGTTCAACATGGCATTGTATGATCACTTGGGATTAATCCAAAGAACTGGATTAATCTGTGGTATATATACACAATGGAATATCACTCAGCCATAAGGAAGAATAAAATTATGGCATTTGCAGGTAAATGGATGGGGTTCAGAGAATAGCATGCTAAGTGAAATAAGCCAATCCCCCAAAACCAAAGGCTGAACGATTTCTCTGATAAGTCGATGATAATACATGAGGTGGGGATGGGGGGAGGCAAGAATAGAAGAAGGATGGATTGTATAGAGGAAGATGAGGGGTGGTGAGGGGGTGGGGGAAAGGAAAGATACTGGAATGAGACAAACATCATTACCCTGTGTACATGTATGATTACACGAACGGTGGGACTCTACTTCATGTACAACCAGAGAAATGAAAGTTGTACCCCATTTATGTGCAATAAATCAAAAAAAATTTTTAAAAAAGGTTCCATAGCATCTTTACTATCCCTCAGGGCCGAGAATAGGCTCATAGACATTATCAACATCTAAGAACAGGATCAAATTCATAGCATTTCCCAGATTTAATTCATCAAAGATAAACATTTTCTTTTCTTTTTTTGCTTTTGGTACCAGGGATTGAACCCGAGGTGCTCACCCACTGAGCCACATCCCCAGGTCTTTTTTATATTTTATTTAGAGACAGGGTCTCACTGAGTTGCTTAGGGCCTCACTAAGTTGCTGAGACTGGCTTTGAACTCTCGATCCTCCTGCCTGAGCCTCCTGAGCCACTGGAATTACAGGCAGCACCACCACACCGGGAAAGCATAGTTTTAAAAAATCAGATAAAATAAGAATGGCAAGATGTTGGCAAGGTGGATGAGAGATATGATTTTATTGGCTTTTTCCCTATGTTTGTACATTTTTATAATAAAATAAAATCAAGACATTGAGAAGAAATATGCTTAGATTGGTTCCTGGCAAATTGGCTCTGAGGCAGAGATTCGCGGGGGATGAAGGGGCGATGGGGGCACGGTTCTCGTGAGGTTCACACCATAGAAGGTTGTAGGAAGTAGAAAGGGTAACAGCGATGTTCTCACAATGAAGACATGAGTTGCCTCCAGGGAGAACTTTGGAGCTAAGAGGGCCCCTCTGGTCCCCTGGTGTCAGTGGTCAGGTCTTTTACGCCCTCCCTGACCGCCCACCCCAGCGTAAGTGCTGACCGATCACCAGGACAGCATGGTCTAGGAAAAGACAGGATTTGGCCAAGAATGATTCTCAGAGAGGGACCCCAGTAGCCAAGACATCAAGCCCTCGGCATGGCGGAGGGGACAAGGAGAACCTCAGACCCAAGGGGATGAGTGAGCAACATCCAAGGCACCAATGGCATCTCGGCACCATGGAACACGGACAACGATGACATTCTCTCCCATGTCCTCGGCAGCTGTCAATTGTTTGCATAAAGAGAGCATGTGTTGACAAGAAATAGATCGATTGCTTGAAATCCATCTCGCAAGTGGTTTTCATTGAAAGAGCAGGAAACTAATGTCCTTTTAAAACTTTATTAAAATCATCTGGCTGTACTCAACCTACTAGGAGCACAGGACACGGCTGCCGAACTTCCCAGAGCTTGAGATTCAGAGCAGAAATAGGCTCCGGCCAGAGCCTCCGACTGACATTGTGGACAGGAGATGGTATTGGCCTAGGGAGACGGGTCTCCCACGAAGCAGGCTCACAGCGAGCATTCTTGCTCCTTTTCCCACCGTGTGACTTTGGGGGCTTTGGCATCGTCCCACTGGGCCTCGTCACCCTGGGTTCAGGCACATCAGCTCCATATTGCTGGACGTGGTTCCCCATCTCATCCCATCCGAGACATTTCCGCTCTCCACTCAGGAAAGGTCACCTATGAAGTCAACCTTGGCAAAGAGCTGCATAATCATCCCAGCTTCAGGGTCATTTCTAGTTTTTTTTCTTCCAAATATAAGTATTCAGTCCCACTGTCGTCGTAATTAGATGCTGCTTGACCTGGCTGTTTTCGTGATGACTTATCAACGGGAGTTCTGGGAGGGAGCAGCCATATTTACTAAGGTCATCCGGGTGGCCAGCTCTCCTTCTAGGGCATTGTGATGATTTTTACCAACTTTTAGACAAAAAAATAAAAAATAAAAAAAAAACAAAGGAGGGGGGTTAAATTATCTGCACCCTGTTATTGAGTTACTTTGGAAAAACGCCACCATTGTTCAGAGTTCCTAGATGTATGTAAATCTGCACACAGATCCCCCCCAGTCCAATCCAACCTGCAACCTTAATTGCATTTGATTTCAGAGCTTTGAAATGCAAAGGAAAACACTGTAGGGTAAAAGCCCTTTGCATCAGGGAACAAGGAGGAAGTCTTGAATGGTTTTATTCCAGCCAACACACACAGACTTGGCGTTCCTTTCTAACCTATGGCCATGCGCATGCAAGATGGATATTTTGCCTTGAAAAATCAATGTCGCAGAGCGCAGGGAACCATTGTTCCTTGTGAAATGGAGTATGCACAATGTCTTCTCAAAATGCAACCTCTGGGTAAGTGGATTTCTTCTCCTCTCTTGGCTGGTGCTACTGGTTAGAAAGGCCCCCTGAGGAAGTTGTTCAGCAAAAGAGCAAATAGGTCTAAAAAGGAAGCAGCCATGTTCACCGGAGAGTGGAGATGGATGGAGCCAGTGAGGGAGACCAATTTTCGTCTTTGTGTGAAACAAATAAAATGCCTCTTCTGTTTTCCTTTTTTGAACTTTGAAAACCAGAAAGGTTCATTGCTCTTTTCTTGGCTAATAGATTGAGTTTTAAACAAAGAAGGCTCGTTCGAAAGGAACAAATAAAAAGCTCAGTAACAGGATGGAGCTGGCTGGGAAGCCTCGGGAGGTATCAGATTCAGGTTGTGTCCAGAGCAGAGACGAGTACAACCCAGCCTCCTGGGCCTCGCATCAATCTGATTTTGATAAATGACCAGTATGGTAAATATTATTTACATTACTGCACAGTCGGGTCTGCTCTGTTCAGGTTTGAATGGCCCCCAGAGTCTGCATTGGAACAGATTCTCGAATAATCCCCAGGGGCTGACTTTGCCCGCTGTTAATTCACAAATAGAAGGATAATTAGTAATGAGGGCACTTTGCTTTTGAACTGAAAACAAAAACATGAGCAATTGCTTAGTAATCTAGAATTCTATCAATTCTTGAATCAAAGGATGTCAAAACTACATTCCCCCAAGGATCTACATAGGTGGTAGTTTTACTTTCTAAATTTTGCTTCTGCCTTTAAGATAAATAAATAAAATATACATACAAAATATTTTTTAAAATATTTAAAAATTATATGATTGCATATTTATTTTAAAGTATATAGACAAAAATATTTTAAAATATTTAAACATCATACATATAATTAAAATGTCATATATATCATTTAAAAATGTCAGGGTTTCAAAAAAAAAAAACAAAAATAACTCCAAGCATAGTCCTGTCCCTTGAACCATTCTGATTTATCTGCATTTTGGGGCATACATTCACTTGTTCACTCATTCTACAAGTATTTATTAGGTACTTAATATGTGTCAGTGGTTTAGACAAGAATCAGCCAACATTTCCCAACACAGGCCAGATGACAAGAAGCCTCAGTTCTGAAGGCCTCAGGCCTCAGGCCTCTGACACAAGTCCTCCGCTTGATGCTGAAGCACAGGAGCAGCCGAGACAATGAAGAGCAAAGGTTCTGGCTGTGTTCCCATAAAACTTTATTCACAAATCGGATAGTGAGAGAGATCTGGCCAAACCCTACCGCAGGCTGTGAGGCTAAAGAGACCAAATAATAAGCGTCCCATTGAATATACACCGCCATTGGAAAAGGCAGAGAATACAGAGCCAAGAAATGCACAATTTCAGAAAGTGTTATGGTTTGGAGGAGAGACATCTCCCAAAAGCTCAATGGAAGAAGGTTCGGAGGAGAAATGACTGGGCTGTGAGAGCCTGAACCCAACCAGTGAATGAACCCCTGATGGGATTAGCTGAGTGGTACCTGGAGGCAGGTGGGTGAGGCTGGAGGAGGTGGCATTGGGACGTGGCTTTGGGGTGTATATTTGTGTCTGGAGAGTGGAGTCTCTGCTTCCTGATCACCATGTGAGCTGCTTCCCTCCACCACACTCTTCCACCATGATGCTCAGCCTCACCTCCAGCCCTGAGGAATGGAGCCTGCCGTCCATGGACTGAGACCTCTGCAACCGCAAGCCCCTAATAAACTTTTCCTCCTCTACAGTTGTTCTCGTCAGATTTTTCAGTCACAGTAGCAAGAAGCTGACTAAAACAGAGAGTAACAAGATCAATGAAGAAAACATACAACTCTTATTAAAGTTATAATGGAATTACAGTTCAGTGAGATGCTTACTCAGTCACTATTATTTTGTGGCTTTTTTTTCTATATAGCTCCTAAATTTCACATTTGCTGAAGCCCCTGGCCTCCTAATATCCTACCCACTTGATCTGCCGTATTTTATTTAATATTCTAACTCACAACTCACTCATCTAATAATAAATTTTCTGAATTCTTTGCTTCTACTTTGAATAGAGAAGCCCAGATATTCCAGGTCAGAAGAAGGCCCAGGTGAGGAGAGGTGGGTGTGGAAGGTGTTTCCCTGTGCTAAGAATCTGATTGTTAGTTTCTGGTTTCCTGCAGTTTCAGGGGGGTCCTGGAAATCAGGTTCCAGAAGGTCTGGAAGTTCTGAATGAGGAGGGTAGACACATGCGACCTCATGCTTCCCCTTCAGGGTTTGGATACCACTGCCCGGCAACAGCCCCTGGCCACTCGGTGTGGGAAGAGCAAAGTCCCTCAGAAGCCAAGATGCTCATCCTGAAACCCAGGAAGCACTAACCGAGTGCCGCGTGGTTGCCAAGCAGAGGGAGCCGTGCTTTGCCGTGGTCCACAGCATACAGTACAGCCGTATATACTGAGGGGTGACCACGGCCCTTCCATCCAGGTGGAGACAGAGGCAACCGCAGGACTGGACGGGTCTGAGGCAGCTTGACAGGGAGTGAATGGGTAGGTTAGGCCCTTCCTCTGCTCCGCTCAGCATTCGGCCTTGCAGAGGACTTTGCATCTCGCTCCCAGGAGGGGACAGGCTGGGAGCATCGCTTTGCTTCTCTTCGGGGAGAGGAGAACCTGTTGGGTGTGGGCTTTGGAGATGCACGTGGAACACAGTGCTTTCTAGATTTTTTCCCCAGACAATGCTAATGGCAAACGTACTGGAGTCTCTCTGGGCACCAACAGACACCAACAGTTTTGCTGACTCGGTTCTCACACCTGCCCAAGACCCTGTCACAGAGACACAGACTCGCTCTGGTGCTTGGGAGCTGAAGGGCACACCGGGTTCCTCACGCAGCCGGTGCCGGGGTCCCTGCTCGCGGCTCTGCTGCTCTGGGGTCACCCGAAGAGGGAGGGTGTTCTGCTCAGTTCTACCATAATGGAGCGCAGCTGGGTCAGGGCCAGGGTTCGGGCCTGGCTCAGACCCTGTCTGTCCTGGGTGGAGGCGAGAGAGGAATGGAGTTGTGCAGAAATGCAGGGCCCCAGTGCTGTGCCCATCCCTAGGTTTGGCATCAATAGAAGAAAAACCAATCCATTTGTTTGTTTTTGGTGCCAGGGATTGAACCCAGGGGTGCTTACCCACTGAGCCACATCCCCAGCCCCATTTTATTTTTTATTTAGAGACAGGGTCTCACTGAGTTGCTTAGGGCCTCACTAAGTTGCTGAGGCTGGCTTTGAACTCGCAATCCTCCTGCCTCAGCCTCCGGAGTCACTGGGATTACAGGCGTGCGCCACCACACCCAGCTTCCGTGTTCTTACATGCTGCCATTTCAGTAATAAAGCTAATATTTTCATCTCACTTGATTCAGCTCCTGTATCCCTTTTCTCAAATTTTAGTGGCCAACACTATGGAAAAAAGATGTGACTAGTTCTCATCCTGAGCCCCAAACATAGTTAGGAATAAGTACAGCAGAAACTGGGCGTGGTGGCACACGCCTGTAATCCTAGCAGCTGGGGAGGCTGAGGCAGGAGGATCACGAGTTCAAAGCCAGCCTCAGCAACTTAGTGAGGCCCTAAGCAACTCAGTGAGACCCTGTCTCTAAATAAAATATATAAAATAGGGCTGGGGATGTGCCTGGCTGGTGAAGCACTTAATCCCAATACCCGCCCTCCTCCAAAAATAAAACCTAAAAAGTACCTAACAATAATCATGATCTAGCAGGCATCGTGTGAAGTATTTTGAATGCACTGTCTCTCTTACATCATTGAGGTAGGTACTACATGTTATAGACAAGGAAAGGGGGAATAAATTGGAGGTTGTCGAGTGGGCATTTTATATATAAAAGAGCAATGGCTATTTTATTGCCTACATGACATATTAATAGGCAAACCCCAGCTTGATTGCAACGGTCTTTGATGTTGACATCAAATAATTCTACCTCTCATAGTCACCGCGATAGTTGATAATTAATATTATCTGAGAGCACTTAAAGATCAAAATAACTCAGAGGTACTGCCGGGCAAATAGCAGAGTGAGATTAGGTCAAGACATTCCATTTGAAACGTCCCTTTGATCTGCCCACCTATTTCCAACCTCTTTGGCATTGCTGCACCGTAAACTATCACCATCTGTCATCGTGCCACTCAGAGAGCCCAATCTTGTCTGCCATATGCATTCTGGTCCCCATCAATGCCTTCTCCACATGCACATAGGGTAACCCTGCTGGAGGTCTTCGCTCTCCTGCATAGGGTGACCCATGTCTCCCCTGTCCTTTTTTTAAGATGAGGAATCAAATTGTCAACACACTTTCCTAAGCCCTGAAAAGTCTGACCCCTGACTGCCCTTACGGGCCTCTCTCCTCCCTCTCCCACTTCTGCCCCCCAACAACCGGGCTCTGCTTCCACTCTGAGTTGTCCTGCACTCCTTCCTCACCTGCTGATGGTGCTCTTCATGAAACGTCCTCAGCCATCCTGGTTGTCACCTTGAACATGTACTTAGTCTTCAGCTTCAGCCTGAATGGTGCTTCCTCAGAATTTCTTCTCTGTCACCCAGAAGAGTGTTCCAATGCTTCATAGTCCTTACCTCCATCACTATTTTAGTGGGTCTCTGTAGTTATCTAGTCCTCCTTCTCAGCCAGGCACAGTGGCGCATGCCTGTGATCCCAGTGGCTCAGGAGGCTGAGGCAGGAGGATTGCAAGTTCAAAGTCAGCCTCAGCAACTTGGCAAGGCCCTAAGCAATTAGTGAGACTCTGTCTCTCAATAAAAAACACTAAAGGGCTGGGGATGTGGCTCAGTGGTCAAGCACCCCTGGGTTCAATCCCCCATAGATTAAAAAAAAAACTCTTCCTCTTCCTCCTCCTACTCTTCTTTCTTCCCCTCTTCCTTCTTCATATGACTTCATTTAAAATAAAAGTCCATGAGAGCAAGAAGGATGTGTCGCTCACAATGCCTAACACATGCCTAGAATGTGCTCACCCTGCAAATGTGAGCGAGAGTCAATGAACACGCTGGGCAGGCTGTACTCCGCCCAGCTCCAGGGCACCGTCCACGTAGGCCGTGGTATGATGGTGTTGACTGGAGATGGATGACACACAGCATTGCATTGAGTGGAAGGACGAACCAATGAATAGAGAGTGAAGGAAAGAATTGGTCACTGAATTGCCTCGTCGGGGGAAACCACATTTAATAAACCAGTGTTCACTAAAAATTCCAAAATCCCACATGAGCATGTGTCCAACACGTCACACAGAGACAATTATTTGGGCATTTGATGTGTTCCAAATTTGATCTCTCTTGCTCTCATTTGAATTTCACACGTACTTTTGTATAATCTTGAACTCGGTCCACAACCCTGCAGGTGCCACTATAAAGTTCTGCTTTGGAAAACTTGGAATGGAACCACCATTTGACCCAGTAATCCCGCTCCTTGGTTTATACCCAAGGGATTTAAAATCAGCACACTACAGTGACACAGCCTCATCAATGTTTAGAGCAGCTCAATTCACAATAGTTAAGCTATGGAACCCGTCTCGGTGCCCTTCAAGAGATGAATGGAAAAAGAAAATTGTGGTATTTATGGAATATTACTCAATGGAATATTAGTCATAAAGAAGAATGAAATTATAGCACTTGCTGGTAAATGGATGGAACTGGGCATGATCTTGCTAAGTGAAATAATCCAATCCCAAAGAACAAAGGCCAAATGTTCTCTCTGATATGTGGGTGCTAACCCATAACAAGGGAGGGTCGCTAGGGGAAGTACAGAAGTTCAGTGGATTAGACAACAGGGAATGAAGGGAAGGGAGGAGATGGGAATGGGAAAGACAGTGGAATGAATGGACATCACTTTCCTGTGTTCACATATGAACACACGACCAGTGAGGCTCCACACCATGTACAACCACAAGAATGGGCTCCCAATTAGAATAAGTTACACTCCATGCATGTATGATATGCAAACATACACTCTACTGTCATGGATATCTAAAAAGAATGAATAAAAAAAGAAATTGAGACACAATTCTTACCGATACCATTTATTAATAAATGTATAAAGGAATCAGCTTTAAGACTAAAATGAATATTCTTTTGTATGTATTTCAGTTGTATGAGTCAGGAGCTCTTAGTCTTAGGACTAAGAATCACCATATCTCTGGGCGCAGTGGTGCACACCTGTAATCCCAGCAGCTTGGGAGGCTAAGGCAGGAGGATCACTAGTTCAAAGCCAGCCTCAGCAAAAGCAAGGCACTAAGCAACTCAGTGAGACCCTGAGGGCTGGGGATGTGGCTTAGCTTAGTGATTGAGTGTCCCTGAGTCCAATCCCCAGTACCACCCCCCCCAAAAAAAACAAATCACTATATCATCCCCAAGATTGCTACTGTTCATTTCAACTTATAGGTCACATTTCTTGATTCTCCCAACATGGCTGTACGCTTCCCAAGGACGAGACCCCTGCCTTGAATATCATATCTAAGCCACACGTATTCCACAGCGCCTGACACATGGAGGGTTCGCAGGTCTTAATAATCAGGGAACAGCCAATGACATTGTTAAACAAAATGACTTCATGAAACCAGACTTCAAATTCCACTCAGCTCCAAAACATTGATTTTTTAAGATTAAGAGCAGACCATCGACTAGAGCGAGTCTGTCCTCGTCCTCACCCAGGATGCACCAGGCGCCGTGTGATGCCACCCAGAAGCCCCTGCACAAATGCAGGACTTGTCCCCTCCCCGGTTTCCGGGAATACTTCCAGAAGCCGACCTTTTAGAAAAACAGACTCTGCTAGAGTGCTCTTGCCTTTCCAGGGACAGTCCCGGCCACTAACTGGTCAACGCCAGTGCCTAACGCTCCGGACCCCTCCCTCCACCTCAGGATGATGCACAGGGCCCGGCCAGCTCCAGACCCTCCAGTGGGGTCAGGGGAACCCTCTGTGGAGTCTGCAGCCTCGCCCAGCTTCTCCCTCTGTGCATCCAGCTCCCCTCCCACGCCAGCCACAGCCGTGGGCCCTGCACACTGCCTCATGAGCCCCCTGCATGCCGACATCTGTCCTGAAGTCGGCTCCCTTTGCAGCGTGACTTATTGCCCATGCTTTGTGCTTTGACAGAATTTAACACAAAGGAATTGATTCAAGGAATTTTTTCCCCATTAAACCAACCTAGTAGCAAACAACATTATTATTCCTGAAAGGTACTGCTTTCATTTTATTTTATTTTATTTTATTTTATTTTTTTATTTTATTTTATTTTATTTCATTTCATTTTACTTTTGGTACCAGGGATTGAACCCAAGGATGCTTAACCACTGAGTCACATCCCCAGCCCTTTTTCATATTTTATTTAGAGACTGAGTTGCTTAGGGCCTCTCTAAGTTGTTGAGGCTGACTTTGAACTTATGATCCTCCTGCGTCAGCCTCCAGAGCTGCTGGGATTAGAGGTATTGGCCACCAAACTCAGCTAGCATCCTTAATTTTTTAAACTTTTTATTGGTGCAATATAATTATACATAATAGGGAAGTATTTGTTCTCACAGACTTATGTGTGGACACAAGATAATTTGGTCGATCTCATTCCCAAGACCTCCCCTTTACTTCTCATCCCACCCCCGACCGCCTTCCTCTTTTCCCCTGCTCTCCCGTCATGATCACGGGATCTCCACTGCTCTAACCCGCGCCCCTCGCCCCACATTCTACAGGAGAAAAAACACACAACCCTTGACTTTCTGAGTCTGGCTTCTTTGGCTTGACAATGATCTCAATTTCCATCCATTTTCCTGCAAATGACATAGCTTCTTTCTTCTCTAAGCATCATTATATTTGGCCACCTATGACAATAATTGATGATGTTCTGGAACAAGAGTCAGCAGACTGCAGGCCGGGGGTACGCAGGCTACCCTGGGCACGCCCCAGCTGCGTCTTGTCGTTCACAGAAGCTCCACGCTGCCCTCACGCCACCACCCAGAGTCCAGCGGATGTGACAGTGGCCCACAGAGCTGAATGCTCTTACGGGGCCCTTCACAAAAAAGCTTGCTGATCCCTACTCTAAAATACCATCGAGTGATCCTGATAGAGACTTCGATGAAATAAAAATTCGCATTGAAAGAAATAACATTTTACATGTATCTGCTAAAGAAAAATCTTATCTCTGGGCTTTGAGTGTGCAGATGAAGTTTCAGCTTTATTTTTTTCTTTTATGGACACAGATTTTGTAATAAGAAAACAAATGTCACTCTTGATTTTTGCCACGGTCATGGAATCGCGTCTTCCCTAAGATCCCGCCCTTACCCAGCCGTCAGATCCGCAGCAGCACTGACGGGTGCACGCGGAAAGACGGGCTCCTGACCTTTCCCACGTCCAGGGAGAACATGTGGACAGTGCAGGCGAGAGAAGCTCATCTGGCCACTGGATTAAGCTTTCGCTGGGCCATCAGAAGCGGTTTGGGTTTTGTTTTTGTCTTTTTAAATCACCACATCAGGAACCCTGGGTTGTGACAGGTGCGCTGTTTGATTCAGCCTCTGGTTTGCAATGCTTTCTAAATTCCTCGGTCAATATCGAAAAACAGCCGACTTCTAGATGATCAAAGTTACACGGTGGCCATTCTAATAATCTATCTGACCGTTTTGGAGCAATTAACAAACAGCAGGACCCAAGCATCCCCCCAACAGTCTTGTGAAAACTATTTCATCACCCCAGTTGTCACTGAAGGAACGTTTCAGCGGAGCGCGGTGGTTCACACCTGTCATCCCGGTGGCCCCGGAGGCTGAGGCAGGAGGATCGTGAGTTCAAAGCAACTGAGTGAGGCTCTAAGCAACTCAGTGAGACCCTGTCTCTAAATAAAATACAAAAAGGGCTGGGGGTGTGGCTCGGTGGGTAAGCACCCCTAGGCTTGGTCCCCAGTACCACACACATAAAACAGAAACATTCCAGGCAAGTTGAGTAGGTGGCCAAAGGGCCAGCTAAGACGCGGCTCAGCCCGAAGTCGAGTCACCTCTCTGACGCCAGAGTTCTGAGTCCCCACTCACCAAGCTGCAGGGCCTCCAGACCATTTGCATGTTCCAAACATGAACATGTCCCCAGCTCCTGTCCCAATGGGGACACATAGTTGGCACTCCAGAAATATTTGTGAAATGATCAAAAGACTCTGCTCTTTAACCCATTGAATCAGGACGGGTCCAGGGAAGGGCAGCTGCCCCACTGGAAGGACTGAGTGTGATTGCCACATGTCAAACGGTCCTGGGAGAATACTTTTCAGAGTTGAAATAGAACAGCAGCAGACTAAGTCTGTGTGATCCCAAACATGCTTCTGATTTTAAATAACAATTTGAGAAAGCTTTTGGGCATAAACATGTCCTAAGTCCAAACTGACTTTTTTAGTACAATAAAAATTAAGTTTTGAGCTGGGCGAGGTGGCACACCTGTAATCCCAGCACTGGGAGGCTGGGGCAGGAGGATCATGAGTTCAAAGCCAGCCTCAGCAACTCAGCAAGGCCCTAAGCAACTCAGTGAGACCCTGTCTCTAAATAAAATAAAAAAGGGTTGGGGATACGGCTCAGTGGTTAAGCACTCCGGATTCATTCCCTAGTACCCCCCAAAAAATGGATAAACAAGTTTCGTATAGAAGTCATATATGCTGATTTATATACATAACATGATATTATTAATATCACATGAAAAAACATCAGGATATGACTTATATTCCCATCTTCTTCCACTCTCTTGGGCATTCTGGAGTAACATGTCTTTGCCCACTGAAAACCTAGATTTTTGTTTAAAAACTATTGTAAATAGTTTTTTTTTATACTATTTATCATTTAGAGTAACAAACAGCAAAAACAATTTGAATTTAAACAATTATTACTGTATTTCTGACTTAGCAACCATGGATCTGTGTAGATGATGGAAAATGTATATATTAATAATCAATCCTTCTCTAGTACTAAATGGAAGCAGAATAGGTCTTTGACATTTTGAAATTAATATTAGTCACTTTAAGTGACAAGTCATTTATTGCCGAATTTTTCCTCCCTTACAGATATGATTGAAATTCATTTTGTGTCCTTCCATTCTGTAATAATATAAAGAGAAAATAAACCATGGCTTTATGATTGAAATTTAAATGTTGCAATCTCTGCTCACCCCTCACCTCTGCTGGAATAGCGATCATCAAAAATGCAACTACGATCGTAAGCGCTGCTGCGGATGCGGAGAACATCTGTGGTGCATTGGTAGTGCCCAGCGCAGCACGGAGATTCCTCAAAACAAAGCAAAATAAAACTAACAGACAAACCAGAAAACCCCGCTAGAACTAGCAGGCGGTCAGAATCCCATTACTGGGTATACACCAAAAAGAAATGCAACCACCATATCAAAGGGAAACCTACCATCCATGTAACTACAACTCTATTCAAAATAGCCAAGATACGGAATCAACTATGGTATCAGTTGACAGATGAATGAATGAAGAAAATGTGGCAATATTCACAGTGGAATATTATTCAGCCATAGAAAACAATTAAACCCTGTTGTCATCTGCAGCAGAGACAGAACTGGAGGACACCCCGTTAAGTAAAATAAGTCAGGCACAGAAATGCGAATGCCTGCATGTTCTCATGCATGGGTGGGAATCAAAAATGTTGATGACATAGAAGAAAAGACTGGAATCGAGATCCCCAGAGACTGAGGGGAGAGGCAGAGGGGATACAGGGACAGTTGTCAACGCTCAGTTAAATAGGAGGAAGGACTTCTTGTGTTGTTTAGCACAAGTGGATTATTATGTTCCACAACCATTTATGACACGTTGCAAAGTATCTAGAAGAGTCTGAAGTCTCCTGAAGCTTCCCAGCGTATACAAACGATTAATGTTTGAGAAGTGCAAATGCTAATTACCCTGATCTGATCATTAGGTACTGTGTACATGGATCAAATTATTATGGGCTGTAATCCATAAACAGGTGTAACATTAAAAATAAAAACATTTTTTTTTGTACTGGGGATTGAACCCAGGGGTGCCTAACCACTGAGCCACATCCCCAGCCCTTTTCATTTTTTATTTAGAGTCAGGGTCTCACTGAGTTGCTCAGAGCCTCACTAAGTTGCTGAGGCTGGCTTTGAACTTGGGATCCTCCTGTATCGGCCTCCTGAACCGCTGTGACTGGATTTTGTTTCTACCTCATTTTACCAGGAAGGGTGCCAGGAGCTCCAAACCAAGGTGCTTTGGGATATGTATCCAAAGCTAAAATTAATAAAAAATAATGAACTGCCCTGCTCTCATTACCAGAAATCTGAGCTAGAACTGGATCCATGTGGGCAGGGATGAACTCGCTAACAGGGGAGAGGGGAGGGAAGGGTTCAGAGTGCTCCCCATTTCCCTTGGAATTAATTTCACAAAGAAATAGGATAAGAATTGCAAAGTCATCAAAGACGATGGTTTTCCTTTATGACCCCTGGCGCCAGAACAAAGGGTCTATTTTTGTGGGTTTCTTTTTCTTTCTTTCTTTTTTTTTATTTCCAGAATAAAGGGAATAAAAATGTTTAGGTAATGTTTGGAAGGATTGGAGACTGTACTTACATTAGTGATAGGTCAATTAATATCTGAACAGTTCAAAGAAGCAATTATTTTAATTTATAAATCACTTCAGAGGTAGGAAGCTGCTATCCATTCATGTGGTTTTCACAAATAAGGGTGCTCCTGGGGCCTGTGTGGGTGTGCAAGGCTTTCTCCCCGTGTCACTCTATCTGGCCGTTCCCCGCCAGATGCATACCTCTGTGACTGTCTGCAGGGCCCTGCTGACACAGAGCATCCAATCTGCAATCTGACCCTTGGCGGAGACCACCCGATTTTTCAAGTTTTCACTCTGCTGAAAGGTACCACCATGCACAGTTCTGCTTCCAGAAAGGACCTTCTTACGTTACACTCTAAATGGCGAGCTCAGGCTCCCCGGGGGTTACACTGCCTCTTGGTGATCACGCACAAAGGGGAGAAGGGCCCGGGTGACTTCTGGGCATGGTGGGCTTCTTAGGGAATTTGACAGCTGATGAAAGGTCTCCAAGTTTCCTTTAGAGCCATGTGAAGCACCATTGCATGCCATTGTTTTATCTCTTCTAAATCCCTGAGTAACAGCTAAGTACCAAGCACAGTGCTTGGCAGGAGGGGTGCATGCGGTCTGGTGGGGTAGGCAGACCAGGCGGCTGGGAATTGCAGGAGAGTCTGCCCACTCTTGTCTTTTTGAATTATTGATTTACAAAGTAAAGAGGTTTCTTGGGCTCAGTTCCGATGGCTGGAAGGTCCAAAGAGCATGCAACCAGCATCCCGGGGAGGGCCCCTTGCCCCACTGCATCACAACACAGTGGAAAAGCAGAAAGAGAACAGGCTGTGTGTAGGAGGGAGGGCGTGGTAAGAGGAAGCAAGAGCTGGGGAGGGAGCAGACTCTTTTTGTAGCAACCTACTCTTTGTATAATAACCCACTGCATTAGTCAACCTTAAGTTGCTCTGACCAAAAATATCTTACACACACAAATGAGAGGAGCTGATTTGGGCTCACAGTCTCATTGCTCCAAGGTCAGCCAACTCCATTGCTCTGGGTCCAAGTGAGGCAGAACATCATGGTGGAAGTCGTGTGGTGGAGGAAAGATGCTTAGCTCAGAGATGGTGCAGCCAGGAAGCAGAGAGTGACAGAGAGCGAACTGGGAGGGAGTATGGAGAGGGAGAGGGAGGGAGGAAATCCAGAGACGAGATATAATCCCCAAGGACGCACCCAAGTGACCTACTTCCATGTACTGCGGTTATCACCCAGGGGTCTATTAAAAGTATTGATCCATCGGGTTAATTAACCCACTGACACTATTACAGCTTCCACACCTAATCATCGCCTGCAAGCCCCACTGCTAACCTTGCTGCAATCGGGATTATGCTTTTAAAATGTGAGCTTTGGGGGCAACATTAAAGATCCATGCCACAGTGCCCACTTTCCTGGGAACGAATCCATTCCTACCCAACCCAACCCACTCCTGACAACCACCATCATCCACTCATGATGGTGGGGTGCCATGATGTAATCACCTTCCACTACGTGTCTTAAAAGTTCCTCACTTCAATGTCGGCCACTCTGGACGCCAGCCTATTAGCACACGAACCTTTGGGGGACAAACCCTATTTGAACCACAACGTGGGGTCATTAGCTCAAGGATGGAGGTGGGCTGGTGTCAGATAGGAGATTTAAGAAAAGATCTGAAAGAGCCATTTTGGACAGTGGGAAATTATACACTAGGGTCCAAAATGTTCATTTCATTGCAAAAAGGTATCCGTCAAACGCAACGGTCGTAATTTTGGGGAAGAGATGCTACAATATTCTTTCTAATGGCAAATAAGAAAAAGATACTGCGTAGATAGCTCCAAGGCTGTGATTAAAATATTATCAACACAGAAAAAAATGGCTTTACTTATCCTCTACTAGAGTTGGTGGATGTTCACACAATCCGTGGTACTAGTGATCATTCGTTTTGCTATAGGTTAAAAACAGGGTTTCCTATATTCATATAGGAATACATAACCAGTGAGACGCCACATCATGTTCAACCACAGCAATGGGACCCTAATTAAAATAAGAGATACTCCATGTATGTATAATATGACAAAATACACTCTACTCTCATGTATACCTAAAAAGAACAACTTTTAAAAAAGAAAAAAAGAGGGTAGTATTAGATTTTGTGTGTGTGTGTGTGTGTTAGAAAGAGAGAGATGCAGTTTGAAGTGTATTACAACCTCAGAAGCTAGGCCAATATCATAAGACTTAACCTATGGATTACTCGTCTATATTGAATCAAAGGATGATGGAAGATACTGCATAAAAAGCCCTAAATTGTCACTTAGCATGATGTTCTGCGACTCCACCCATTTACCTGCAAATGCCATACTTTTATTCTTCTTCATGGCTGAATAATATTCCATTGTGTATATATACCACAGTTTCTTTATCCATTCATCTACACCCTATGTACATGTATGATTACACAAATGGTGTGACTCTACTTCATGTACAGAGAAATGAAAAGTTGTACCCCATTTGTGTACAACAAATCAAAAAAAAATTTTTAAAAAGCCCTGAATTGTCAATAGTATTTGTAGCGAGGTGAACATGAAGGAGAAGTTGAGGAATCATTCATTGCCAAGCTCAGCCTGCTCATCACCAGATAGGAACAGTGGGCCCAATACATGCAAATGCTTTTGCACACATAATCTTTGCATGAACTCTGCCTGGAAGGAAAGCCTAGTCCCCATTTTACAAACTGGAATTAAGAGAAATAAAGAAATGACTTGCTAACATTCCACAGTGCCTAAGGGACAGGGTGGTGTGGAATCTCATTCTTCTATGGGAATAGAAAAGCCCAGTCTGGAGAAGGTGTGGTGAGTGGGGAAAGTTCCAGAAGGTAGTGACCAATTGTTTTAGTCAGCTTTTTCACCACTGTGACTGCAACGATTGTAGAGGAGGAAAAGCTTACCTGGGGGCTCACAGTTTCAGAGGTCTCAGTCCACAGACAGCAGGCTCCATTCCTCAGGGCTGGAGGTGAGGCTGAGCATCATGGGGAAAGAGTGTGGTGGAGGGAAGCAGCTCACATGGTGATCAGGAAGCAGAGACTCCACTCTCCAGATACAAATATACACCCCAAAGCCACGCCCCAATGCCACCTCCTCCAGCCTCACCCACCTGCCTCCAGGTACCACTCAGCTGATCCCATCAGGGGTTAATGCACTGGTTGGGTTCAGGCTCTCAGCACCCATCATTGCTCCTCTGGACCTTCCTGCATGTCTCACACCTGAGCTTTGGGGGACACCTCACATCCTAACCATAGCTCGAGTCTCAAAGCACAGAGATGTTTAGGTGTTAGTTTGGTAAACAAAAGGGTGGAAGGTGGGTGTGGAGGGCTGCAGGCAGAGGGACCAGCGTGTGCCTGAACCTAGAGGCTGGACATGGAGACTCCCTCCGGGATACTGGCTGGAGCTTGGGTGAAAGGGAGCGAAGGGCGAGCCGTGGAGCCGGGCTCCACACGGGCAGCACACAAAAGCATTTTCCAAGTCACAGAAAGAGTCTGACTCCACCGGGAGGCCCTGGCAGGTGACGGAGAGGCTTTGAGCTGAGAAGGTTCCATCAGGAAGCCCCGGGGACGAGGGAGGGGGTCAAGGCAGGAAAAGAGGCACAGGCTATCAGAACCAGAGTGGGAAAGCAGGAGCCTACGGACAATGCTTAATGGAAATCAGAGAATTCAGTTCAGACTTAAAATAATCTAGCAAACAAAAAACTTACTCACTGATGACCCTGCCATTTATATATGTATATATATGTTCCCTCCCCTGTTAACTCAGAGAATTCTACTGCCAAAAAGACAGTTTTATAACCCAGGTTTATGTCCTCAACTTTACTAATTAAAACTCTCAAGTGTTTATTGAGCACCTACTACATGCCCGGCTCTGTTTTAGACACTGAGAAAACTAAATTTGACCAGAGACCATTTCTATTTTCAGAGATCTCTCATCTTAGGAACAGAGAGAGTCGCAGGAGACCCAAGCACAGGTGTTCAGACGGCAATCGGTCCTGCGATGATGAGACACTACAGGGTCCCGTGGAAGTTCGTGCCCATCAGAAAGGAAGGACATTCTGAGGAGGTGACAGTTCAGCTGACACAGAGGGGAGGCGCCAGCCCCCGGGGAATCAGAGGGCAGGGTTTCCCAGGCACAGCAAAGGCTGACGTGGGAATGATCGTGACTTTGGGAGCAGTGGGGAATGAGGACAGGCACGTTGAGGGTCTTGGGGACCATGGGAAGGCTCTGGATCCCACTCTGAGGGTGGCCTAGGTCTTGGAGTCAGGCCTTTCACGATGACATCCTATCCACCCCATTCTGATGACTGGGACAAGCGGCTCCTGGATCTGTGACAGAGCCGGTGTTGGAGGGTGAGTGTCTTCTCACGAGATCCCCACTTTCAGTCCGAAGCTGACAAGCCTTTTGGTATGATCCACTTAATGGTGAAAAGAACCCAGAAAGTCCACAGAGCGGCCCTTCATGAGCGCAGCCCAAAATCCAGGCTGCCAGGTACAGAGCAAGAGTCCAGTGATTTCTCAAAAAAAAAAAAAAAAAAAGACGGAAATGATGCTCCATGGGACGCCCGGCCCTCCGCCCACGGGGAGCGCACCCCACCTGAGTCGGGTTTTCAGTCTACACTGGCCAGCGGCCCATCCACGACGAGTGTGATCACACGGGAAGTGTCTGGCCACTGAAGGAGTGGGGGGAGGAGTCCCCGTGACGGGCTGACAGATGTGGCTTACGGCAATGTCACCGGCTGGGCAATGACTAAACTGACTCCACGTGGCTCTGAGACTCCATGTTACCTGGGATGCTTCTCCATGGGAACGGCCGCCTCTGCGCCCGTCATCAGTCACCCAGCACGACATGCCTAACAATGCAGAATGGCGATTCTCACATGATGAGACCTTGTTCCCTTCTGGTTCCCATTTCTCCTAAACAGTGCGCCCTGCGAATGGCGAGGCCCACGGTGACTGGGGTGTTAGCAGCCTCTCTTTAGTTTGTACCTGGGTCGGAACTTCCCCTCTCACAGCAGCTCACGCTCATGATGATGTGCTGGCTGCCGGCCTGAGAAGCCCTCAGCCCTGTGCTCGGGCTGTTCTCCCACAGCCATTTTGGGGGCGTTGTGTGGGACAGCCAGCCGGCCGCGTCATAAAGACTCGCATTTGGACTTCTCAGTGGCGATCGGTGTGTTCGCAAGCTGCGCCCCAGGCCGCCTTCTCTGGGAGGTGCACCTTCCAAGGACCTCTTTGCCATGGCCAGCTCTCCTTCTGCCCCCACTGGGAAGGGGGACGAGAACTCACGCCAGGAGGAATGGGTGCTAGTCTGGGTTCCGTTCCCTAATGGCATGTGGCCTCAGGGACAGAAGCAAACATCTCTCAGCCTCAGTTCCCCAATTCTATGAAATGGACACCATGATGCTTTGCTAAGAGGACCGGGATGAGAGGACTCAGGAGATGATTCTCAGACCTTCTCTGGGCCTAATGTTCTTACTTAGGTTTCCATCACAGCTTGGGGCCATTGGGTTCCACTGTTTCAGCCAAATGCCCATCTTTGGAGCCTCCGAATAGAGGAATGAAGCCTTCCGCAGCCACTGTCTCCAACCGGAAGGGAGACGGGATGCTATTTACTTGGCTTGGTTTTACCAGCACCAACGGGGAGCAGTTAATTCATTAAGGCATCATTTACAAAGGAGGCTGTGAGATCCTCTCTGATAAGACTTACCTGGAGGCTGTCGTTGGTGATGGAAGTACTGTTGATGCCCAGTGAAAATTAAAACCACAAAATAAGATGGGAGAGGAGCATGGAGAAGGAGGAGGCGGAGAAGGAGAGTTCTTAGAGAAGTTAAATTGTAGCTGCTCATCTCTAACTGGTGACATCATCCTATTATGAAAACATTATCACAGAATTCCAGAACATTTGTGAAGGTACCATTAAGATTATTCCTTGGTTTCCCAGTGGCACTCTTTCAACAAATTAAAATCAACAGCACTGGCTACTGCCGCAGGTTGTTAATGGCTTTCCGCTTTGAACTTCATTTACTTTGAAACTTTTGAATAGTTCTTTTATTTGCAGGGGGTAAACGACAGCCTTAATACTCCCCACCTTTTCCTTCTGAAGCTCTATTTCATGGTAGCTGATTTCAGCAAGCAGAAGCAATGGGAAGCTGGGCAGCAACGAAGAACATACAGATGCGGACCTGCTTGGTATGTAATTAACTGCGAAAGCTGCCCAGGCTTGGGGAGATGTAGTTGCACAGTAAACAGCTGGAGCTCTGACTTCAGAGAGACTGGGACTGCAGACCCGCTCCACCTCGAACCAGATACCGGACCTCAGTCCAAATTATACAATCTCTCTAAACTTAACTTTCCTTATGTGTAAAATGGGGATAAGAACAACAATGTTACCTTTTAAGTTGTGATTAGGTTTAAATATTAGCAGCCTCATGACCACACTTAGAACACAAAAAGAGTTAAAAAATAAAATAAAAATAAAGCCAAATGATCACCCATGGTCAATCCTAACCGTGTGACCTGTAGCAAGTTACTTTATCAATCTGGACTTTTAATACCTCATTTATAAATCAGGGAATTTAGACTCAAGTCTTAAATTTCATGATTCTTACACAGGGTTCAAAATTTGGGGCCATTTTGGAGGAAAACATGTCCCTGCGATATGGCCCTGAGAAGAGTGAAGTCATCCCCACAGTCATTCCCCATTCTGCATGAATCCACTGATTTAAAATAGATCTGCAATTTTGCGTAAGTGCGCTGATACTAAGAACATAAAACATCATGGCACACAGTCTTCTAATGCACTGTTATTAATAAAAAAAAACCCTCTCTCTGGAGGGTCGACCCCAGCCTGGGTATATCTGGGTGCCCGGTCTGTACCGGATGGGTCACCTGCACCCTGAGGACCTTAGGATTCTGCAAAGCCGTAGTAGCTGGTCATCTTTGTGTTTCAAATGCACATTAATAACTTACGTGCGGAACTGAGAGGGTGAGTGTGGAAGGAGCCGGTTAAGACGGCGGGCCAGACAGCCTGCAGTAAAGTTCCAGCTATGGGCCAGGCACGGTGGCACACGCCTGTAATACCAGCGGCTCTGGAGGCTGAGGCAGGAGGATCCTGAGTTTGAAGCCAGCCTCAGCAACTCAGTGAGACTCTGTCTCTAATAAAGTATTTTTTTTAAAAAGGGGACTGGGGATGTGACTCAGTGGTAAAGCACCCTGGGTTCAATCCTCAGGACCAAAAAAAATTTTTTTAAATTCCAGCTGTGCCATTTGTTAGCTTCATGAAGAAAGGTGAGTCACTTACCATCCATGTGCCTGTCTCCTTACACGCAAAGTCAAGATAATCAGGCTTCTACTCAGTGCCTTTTTGTGAGATTTTAGATGAGTTAATAGGTGTGAAGTTCTTAGAATACTGCCTGCTCCCACAGGCCATGGTGGCGCACACCTGTGATCCCAGTGAGTCAGTGGAGGCTGAGTCAGAAGGATTGCAGGACCAAGGCCAGCCTCCACAACTTACTGAGACTGTCAGAAAGTAAAAAGTAGGACTGGGAATGTAGCTCAGTTGGTAGAGTGTTTGCCTCACAAGCACAAGGCCCTGGGTTCAATCCCCAGCACCGCAAAAAACTAACAAGGTATAGCTAAGTGGTAAAGCACCCCTGAGTTCAAACCCCAGGACAAGAAAATAAATAAATAAATACCAACATAGGCAAATATATCACTTTTTAACAAAAGCTGGTTGGATCACCTCTGTATTTCACCTTGTCTCTGAGATCTCTAAGGGATTGGGATGGAGATCTGGATCCTCATTCTCTGTGTGTGGAAGAGACATTTACAACATCTGGCTCAGATTTTTCCTTCTATAAAATTACTATAGTACGATGGGTGTGTATGTGAGAAGCTTTAAGTCCCTCTGCGCTTGGCGGTAGAAGATCCCCCGGTTAACTTGTGGCTTGTGACTCTTCAGCCTGAGCAGAGGGTCCCTGGGAGGATCAGATGTTAGTGGGTGACTCTCCAGTGCCTAAGTAAAACCACAAGGGAAAAGAAAATGATTTCTCTGGCTCTGGCTTTCCCGCCAAGAACACTGAAGAAAATCAGACACAATGTGAATTCCTTATGTCCAAATACATTACTACTCCACTTAGTCATTAAGAAAAAGAGTCTCTCTGGCCTACCGTATTTAAAAACCAAACCATTTATATCTTAGACTCCAATCCCTCCTCCAAATCTCCACACACCTACATCATGTCGACATTCCAAGTAAGCATGCTCCACTGAAGCAAGTGAGATTTCTGCCCACAAAAGATGTACCATGAGGATTAGGGCGCCCATGTGCCCAGGGATTGGAAGTAGATTATGGAAATGAGGCAGGCGGCAAATAGACTTCAGCCTCAGTATGTATTGGGAGAAATTCAAGAGGACAAATTAAGTGTTCAAAGGACCCGAGTAGGATGTGCCTAATTATTATGTCTCACATGAGAAAGTTTTGTAAATGGCAGGAAAATGGTAATTCTGCTCTCAGACACACCACAGCTAGTTTTAATAGACCACAGAGTCCCAGTCCCTTCTGCCTGAGTGGGTCAGGCTTCTCTCTGGAAAGAGAGAAGCTCTTGGGTCAGAACTAAGTAGGTAGACAAATCACAGCTAAGGTAAAAAAGAGGGGAAGCCAAGGGCAGGGAAAATGGTTTGATCCCACATTGGTTGCATTTCACTTAACAGTGCTCTGAAAGCTGGGCGAGGTGGTGCACTCCTGGGATCTCTGTGGCCCTGGAGGCTGAGGCAGGAGGATCTCAAGTTCAAAGCCAGCCTCAGCAACACAGCAAGACCCTCAGCAACTCAGCAAGGCCCTGTCTCTAAATAAAATACAAAAAAGGGCTGGAGATGTAACTCAGAGGTTACACGCCTATAATGGTTCATGTGAATTGTCAACTTGATTGAATTAAGAGATAGCAATGATTAAGAGGCCTCTGGATGTGTCCATGAGGGCGTGTCTAGGAATGATTGGCATGTGGGATAGTGAGCTGAAGTGGAGCCCCTCCCTAAGTGTGGGCGGGACCAGTAGCATGGAATAAAAGTTGAAAGAATAAGGTAGCAGATGCAGATGCGAGCTCAACCCTTCTGGAAAGGTTCTTGATCACGGCTTTGGTCATCTGAGGATACTGGACTCTCACTTCTTCAGTCTTCCAAAGTGGACTCTGCCAGTGATTCTCCAGGTAGTTTCCAGAAGCCTTGGACTCAGACTAGGGAAGCACTGTTGATCCTTCTTGTTCTGGGGCTTCTGCCTCTTGGACTGAGCAGCTGCTGGTTCCTCCAGCTCTCCAGCTGCAGACGGCCACTGTGGACTCTCCAGCTTCTGGTCATGAAGCCAATCTAATGAATCCCCTCTTTATAATCATACTTCCTGTTGATTCTGTTCCTCTGGAGAACCCTGACTGATACAATGCCCCTGGGTTCAAATCCCCAGTACCAAAAAAAATAATAATAATAAAAATAAAAAGTGCTCTGAAGTCTTGAGAATATATGTGGTCTGACTTCAGTCTGTCTGTGACCCAGGGGTCCACGTTTGGGCATTGATTCTCTCATCAGAGGTTCCTGAATTATCCAGAGTCCACTTACATGTTCCCCAGAGTAAACTTGCCATGATCATGGTTATAGACTGTCCATTTCCAAATAAAATTTGTTAGTACTTCAGATAGGGAAATCGCAGTCCAGTCACGAATCACTTAATAATGGGGACAAGTTCTGAGAAATTGATCCTTCGACAAAGTTGTGCCCTGAGCATCATTGAACATGCTCACACATCCCGAAATAGGATAGCCAACTATCCCCCAGGCGGAGGGGCTACGCCCTTCCCTGTCATCCACCGCTGACCCAGACGTCCTCATGGGGCACAAGACTGTGTGCATTAGATGCTAGCAAGCTAACACCCGTCCAATTACATCTGACGTCATGTTGGACTGTGGCCAGCATCTGGAGTGGGGAACACCCTCCTCAGGACCTCCTTTTTTAAACCGAATCCATCCTACTGACCTAGGTCAGATTGTGATCATAACACATTTGTCTTTCGAATCTACTACAATGACTCTTCCTCATTTTCCTTTCTGAGATAATTTCCTTTATTCCTCCCACCCTGCCTGGGCCCAGGCAGGTGAGAAACTGGGAGGGGTTCTCGGCAGGTTCTTGACTAATTCAGTTCTTCATGGCTGCCTGTACCACCCTGTTATGGTTAGGATGTGAGGTGTCCCCCAAATGCTCACGTGTGAGACATGCAAGAAGGTTCAGAGGAGAAATGACTGGGTGGTGAGAGCCTGAACCCAATCAGTGAATTAACCCCTGATGGGATTAGCTGAGTGGTAACTGGAGGCAGGTGGGTGAGGCTGGAGGAGGTGGCATTGGGACATGGCTTTGGGGTGTATATTTGTATCTGGAGAGTGGAGTCTCTGCTTCCTGATCACCATGTGAGCTGCTTCCCTCCACCACACTCTTCCACCATGATGCTCAGCCTCACCTCCAGCCCTGAGGAATGGAGCCTGCTGTCTGTGGACTGAGACCTCTGACACTGTGAGCCCTCAAACTTTTCTTCCTCTACAATTGTTTTGGTTGGGTATTTTATTCACGACAAATAGCTAAGACACACTCTTCTGATACTTGGCTTGAATCAGGCAAGGTCTGTCTCTCTTGTTCCCTGAAGCCCCATCCAATATAAGGAAGTAACCAAATCATCATAGGAGTGCATGTGTGTACACACAAATGCATCTCACGCATAGGCATATAGGATGTAGTGCACGTTATGTATGTAGTGTATTTACGGGGAATTCACAATGGCAGGTACCATTTTAAGCTTAAACCTGTAGTGATTCCTTCATGCTCACAAGAGCATGGAAATGCCCCTCTTTGTCACACCTCTGCAATCCTATTCTTTGTCCCATGCTCTATCATTTCTGCTTTTCAACTCACTCCTCTCTCTTCGACATACATCAGGACTTCCTTATTGGAGTCACTGCTTATCTTCTCCCCACACTGGAATGTAAACTCACTGACATATCTCAGATGCCTTAGAGTCTGGCAGGGGTTCCGCAAATATGTGTTTAATTAATGATCTGATTCATTAAGCAGCTATACACGATTATTTGGTTGAGGACAGATTTTCCTGTACATCCACAAGATCCTCCGGGCCAGCCACCTCCAGGACCTGCCTAGGGAAAACATCTGCTCCCTTCTCTGAAGTTTTTTAACTATGCACAGATTTTCACACGGGTGCTTCTCTCCAGCAAGAGAGGACCAGAGCAAATGACCTCCCGAGAGCTGTCGGCCCTTGACATTCTAATTCAATTCCACTTAAATGTCCTAAAAGTAATTTGTGGAGAAATTCTTTTCCTGCTCCTCTCCAGATTGCACATTCATCTAATTATTTCCTTGGTAGATTGACCTCGCTCTAAAGGAACACCATGTCAGCTCTAAGCACTTACTTTATAAACTAGAGACTGAAGACTCTGCTCTCTAGGGAATTAAATCGCATTCAAATAAGATTAAGGCTCTTTGACTCACAAAAGCAACGACAATCAGAGGCTAACTAAGATGAAGCAATTGTTCAGCAAACTAATCTAGACATGTTATTCACAAAGGGACGGTCACAATTGGGCAGGGAGAGAAAATGCCTGGGCTGGACGGGGCGGGCTGGGTGAAGTTCGGATCCCTTCTCCTTCAGGGCTGAAATCGTGCCCCCATTTCCTAGGTGGTGATTATGGTTACCTTCTAAACGTGGTTGATTGTAACCAAATAGCCTACCATTGACCCCAGTGGAAGCTTCCAGTGAGATCCTGAAGGCTGGTGTGGAGCCCATCAGCTCCTCCACAGAAGCAGGAGATCAGTGGGGTGAAGGCAGGTGGAGCAAGACCGTTTCTGTGGCTCCTAAGATATTTATCTACCACCCTTTTTTTTTTTTTTTTTTTTTGGTGGGGGAGTACCAGGGATTGAACTCAGGGACACTCGGCCACTGAGCCACATCCCCAGCCCTATTTTGTATTTATTTAGAGACAGGGTCTCACTGAGTTGCTTAGGGCCTCACTGAGTTGCTGAGGCTGGCTTCGAATATGTGATCCTCCTGCCTCAACCTCCTGAGCTGCACCCAGCCACCCTTTGATTTTTAAAGATGGATATTTTTTTTTTAGCTTCTTATAGGCCAGGATGCCTAAAATAAAGAGAATAAAATTCTCAGCTTCCCAAGCCACTGAGATTACAAGTGTATACCACCGTGCCCAGCATGATGTTGTTTTTAATTAAGACAACTTACTATATGCTTAAAGAAAGTGATTTTTAACATCTCCAAACTGCATGTAAGAAAATCAACAAATCAGAAGAGAAATTGTTCAGTTTGGGAACTGGATGTTGGTTCTAGATATAGCAGACATTGTATTGTTCGGCTTGTGACAATGAGTAATCGCTTATGGCAATGAGTGGTAAAGACTACCTGGTATTGACCTTTAATTATCTTCTGTTCATGTATCTAGGGCATAGTCTTGACCAAGTAATATTCCAAAGCATCTTTCACAATAGCCATTGTTTCAAAGAAGCACATCAAGCCAGGCATGGCGGTGCACACCTGTAATCCCAGCAGCTCAGGAAGCTGAGGCAGGAGGATCACAAGTTCAAAGCCAGCAACTCAGCAAAACCCTGTCTCTCAATAAAATATAAAAAATTGCTGGGGATATGGCTCAGTGGTTAAGTGCCCCTGGGTTCAATCCTAGACACCAAAAAAAAAAAAAAAAAAAAAAAAAAAAGGAGCACATCAATTGTGGATAATTGAAATGGGGAATTTAAATGTCATACAACATAAATGGGAAAATTACGTAGCTAAGGTTTGAGGCTCAAAAGAACATTATTTAGGAGAGGGTCCCAAAATAAGTCTCTGGAATGTGCCGTCCAGGATGATAACCCCTAGCCTCAGGTGGTTATTAAGCAGTTAGGTTGAAACAAGAGGAGCCACAAGTGTGAAATACACACCGGATTTGGACACTTAGTAGTAAAGGATGTAAAAGTTCATCATTAATAATTTGCATGGTGAGGCTGGGGCTGTGGCTCAGTGGCAGAGCACTTGCCCAGCATGTGTGAAGCCCTGGGTTCGATTCTCAGCACCACATATAAATAAATAAAATAAAGGCCCATTTCCAACTAAAAAAAATTTTTTAAAAATAACAATTTGTACAGTTATTTCATGTTGAATTGATAGCAACTGAGGTGTACTGGGTTAAATATATTCAATGTATATCATAAATATCATAAGTTCAAGAGAAATCCAATAATAAAAAATATTGTTAAAATGAATTTCCACTTCTTTTTTCTGGCTCATAAAACATGAGGCTACAGGGCTGGGGCGCCAGTGGGAAAGCTCCCGCCTGGCAGGTGTGAGGCCCTAGGTTCAACCCCAGCCCTGAAAAAATAAAAATGAAGATGTGGCTATAGAACATTTAAAAATTTATATGTGAGAATGGACAAGTAAAATATGCACTTTGGATATTTGGAATAACCAAACAGTGCGATATGAGCCGAACAAAGGAACAGGTCCATCCTTCACGCTATGAACAAAATTCAAAAACATTACGGTAAGCAAAGTCAGACGCAAAAGAAGAAGTGAGCACCGTATTACATGCAGCATTTAGAATAGGCAACCCTAGAGAGAGAAAGGGGTTACAGAAGGCAGAGAGAGGAGGCAGTGGAGGATTATTGTTTAATGAATGGGATTAAAGTTTGTTTGGGGAAAGGAAAAAGTTCTGGAGATGGATAGTGGAGATGGTAGCCCAATGTCGTGAATGTCCTAAATGCCACTGAATCAGGCACTTAAAAATGGGTCACATGAGCTGGGCATTGTGGTGCACACCTGTCATCTCAGCTGCCCAGGAGGCTGAGGCTGGAGGATCAAGAGCTCAAAGCCAGCCTCAGCAACTTAGCGAGGCCCTGAGCAACTCAGTGAGACCCTGTCTCTAAATAAAACACGAAAAAGGGCTGGGATGTGGCTCAGTGGTTGAGTGTCCCTGAGTTCAATTCCCGGTACCAAATAAACAAAACAAAACAAAACCACCCTCCCACCGTACACACTCAGGGACAAGTGGCAATGCTGGGGTGGCTTAGCGGGAGCAGGACTGGCAGGTGCTGAGAAAATGCAGATGGAGACAGAATTTTGCCCTAGGGGCTGTCACTGATGGAAACATGGAAGGAAATGCAACCTGCCAGGAGCCTAAGCAAGGCGGGGGTGCCCACCTCTGGAGAAGGAGCCCCTGGTGTGGGAACTGGTGCTAAAACATTCTTTAAAAACAACAGAAAGGTCTGCAGGCCAAGGACACCTTACTGCCCTCCCGCTGGTCCTGTTTGACTTGCCTCCCCGAAAAGGAAGCTCATCAGGTGCCGACGGCATCCCCCAAGACCGTCACCAATGGCCTGATGCAGAGTCCAGAACCTTCTGTGTCTGTTTCCTTCCCGCCAGTAACAGGGCCACCTCCGCTATCCTATTTCACGCTTATTTAACACTCTACACTCAGCGTGTTCTTATGCCCATTTTAAAGTTGGTTCCTGGGTCCACAATCCCACAGCCAGTAAGTAGTTCTGAGACTCACGTTAGGTCTGCTTACCTCAAAATCATCGTCTTAGCCTCTGCACTGCATTGCCTGGGCATTTGGGGCCGATTGGGTTATGACAGAGGTGACCAGACCCTCTAGCGGATTTTAGGTTCGACCTTGCCTAAGTTGCCCCCCAGCACACTCCTCCCGTCCTTCCTGAAATTCCCGCTAGCCATACGGCATTAGTGGAGACAGATTCAACAGATCTGGGCATATTTCTTTTTCCAAAGTACAGAGGGGTCATCATCTAAGGTGAGACGTCATCGCCCAAGACCTCTAACTCTGAGTTAGCTCCCTCTTGGGAGTCGATCCGTGGCCTGGTCCAGTGAAAATGAAAACCATCAGGCTGCAGGGTTTCCTGTTCCACCAAGATGTCAAAGGCGCCTTCAATCAAGTGTGTCCAAGCAGAACTCAGTATGCCCTGCTTCCAGACGAGTGACCACTGGGGTTTATAATAGTTGAAGAAGTTTTGGAAGCTAGCAAAAACCCTGGTAGGAAAGATTCCTGGCTGAAATCAAAACTTGCATCTCATTCAGGGATCTCAGTCCATACAGCCATACTGGCTATTAAGATCTTAAATATTTCTGCCGGGTGCAGTGGTGCACACCTGTCATCCCAGCATGCACCAGCGTGCCCAGGAGGCTGAGGCAGGAGGATCACAAGTTCAAAGCCAGCCTCAGCCACTTAGCGAGGCCCTAAGCAACTCAGTGAGACCCTGTCTCTAAATAAAATACAAAATAGGGCTGGGGATGTTGCTCAGTGGTTAGGCACCCCTGAGTTCAATCCCTGGTACCCACCTCCCAAAAAAGATATTAAATATTTCTGCAATGGAAAATAACTGGCCACTGCCCGAGCCCTCCAAATGACCCCCTCTCCCATCCTAGCTCCCGTGGTCCCTGTCTGGGTCACCTTTAACCTCTTCACATTTCAGGACCTACAGGCACAGCTTCCCCAGGGGTCCCCAGTCCTTCCCATTGGTCGGTGTCTCCACCATGCTGTTTACGGAATATTTCCCAGTACGACCCCTGCCGGATTGTCGTTCTGCTGCCGAAGAATCTGTCCCACTCAGAAGCCCATTTCCACATTGCTGGGACGAGGGCGTGTGGAGGAGGAAGGCTGCAAAACGCCCTGACCTTGCTGGATCTGTGGTCTAAGCAGGCCAATAGCCATTTCGAAGTCTTTCATTCACTCATTCGTAGGAAGTCTCTCCATGGAGTGTTGCACAATCTTACTGGATTAGCCAAAGTTAGTGGGAGGGATTTTTTCCGGCGGTCTAAGGCACGTGCATGTGTTGAATTCAGGGCTGGGGGTGTCGTTCGGCGATGGAGCAATTGATGAGCGTGTGCAAGGTCCTGGCTTCTATCCCCACCCTACAAATAAAACTGATGTTGAATTCGAAGATTAAACGGAAAATAAGGCGATTGACCACAGTGCCCCTCCCCCGTCTTACCCCATGGCTCCACTGGGTGGGTCCAGAACCCCGCGGGTTTCCAAGGGTATTCAAGTTCGGAAGCCCTGCTCCAAACGTGGATGGGACTGTGTCAGCTCTGGAGTGACCACCCCGGAGTCGGTGGACGCTGGCATGGCACATGGTGCGACATGGAGTTTTAGTGGTTCTATTTTGTGTTGAGAAATGGATATGCAAATCCACATTCAGAGATCACCATTTAAGTTTAATTAACCCTTTGCCCAACTTACATGGGTCTAATTAGATTTGATTCATCTCTAATTTTATCACCAATGAGCATATTTTGATGATTATTTTAAATTTTTTGGTGTGTGTGGGGGGGTAACCAGGGCTTGAATCCAGGGGCGCTTAACCGCTGAGCCACATCCCCAGCCCTTTTTATGTTTTATTTGGAGTCAGGGTCTCACTGAGTTGTTTAGGGCCTCACTAAGCTGCTGAGGCTGGCTTTGAACTCACCGTCCTCCTACCTCAGCCTCCGGAGCATGCGCCCCCGTGCCTGACTATTTTAAGTCTTCTTAACCTCATGGCAGACAAATGCTCATCTCTTCTCTGGGGGCTCTTTTTCTTTCCCTGTGATGGTGACTCATCTGGGAGCCTGTGTCCTCCTGAAGTCTTTCCGCAGTCGAGCCCATCTGGAAGCTGAGGAGGGAACCCAGAGCCCTGGGTGGCTTCTGGCGTCGGGCCACCTCCCTGGATTATTCATGTGAGGCCAGGGCTGGTGTGTGTCCAGCCACAAAGGCCGAGAAGCAAAGCCGGGGGGGGGGGGGGGGGGGCACACGACACAACGACGACACTGCTCTGCAGTGATTGCAGACCCCGTGCTGGCGCCACCGACTTGGAAGCTGCGAGCGGGAGCTCGTGACTTCAGCTCAGGTCCAGGTGGCCCCTGACCCACCGCCCGGTGCTGTCCTGTTAGCCACAAGAGGAGCTCCGAGGAAGCCAAGACGTCCCTCCCATCTGGTGGACCCGGTCCTTTGAGTCATCCTCCTCAGTTGCCCTGCGGGATGTTTAGAAAGCCTCGGGATTTTAGGGTAAACAGCAGTTGCCAACCTCTCATTCCTCCCTGCTGCCCTCCTATAATTACACCACTGGTGCTAAGCTGATTGTATGTGCTTAGAGTCTTCCCTGAGTACCTATTATGCACCAAGCCGTGGGAGGCTTAGTGCAGATGGGGGTAGGGGTTCAGAGGTGAAGGGGACACAGTTCCAACCTGCCACATGGTGAGTCTCGCTTGGAGCCTGCTCGATGGTGGCTGTTGAAGTAGAGCCCAGCTATGATGGAGTCCTGAAGTCAACTCTGGCAATATCCTCCCTGACCCTGATCACCTATTACCCACTCATCTATATTAACACACAACAGACCAAAATAATCACTATGATTTACTCTGTACCAAATCCATGCAAGATGTTAGGTAGGCACTCTCCTTTGATAAGAATTGTTTATAGGAACACAGAATGGAATATTACTCAGCCATAAAGAAGAATGAAATTATGTTATTTGCTGGTTAATGGATGGAACTAGAGACTATCATGCTAAGTGAAATAAGCCAGTCCCAAAGAACCAAAGGCCAAATGCTCTATTATGCTAACCCATAATGGGGGCTGTGAGCAGTTCACTGGATTAGACAAAGGGGAGTGAAGGGAAGCGAGGAAGGATGGGAATAGAAAAGACAGTAGAATGAACTGGACATGTTCATATATGAATACATGAGCAGTGAAACTCCATGTCCAACCACAAGAATGGAATCCTAATTAGAATAAGTTACACTCCAGGTATGTATGTCCAAATGCACTCCACCTTCATGAATATCTAAAGAGAACAAATCAAAAAAGAATCTCCTAATCACGTTCAGACCTGGTCCTGCAGGCTATCCCTGCTCTGAATGCAAAGATGCAACGGCTCAGAAGTCATTGCACATTTCCAGCCCTGTTTCCAAACTGTGAAGTGCTGGGGGCGTCCTTGACGATTCCTCCACCCTCCCAACCCGGCAACTCCAGTCTCATCGCACCCATGTGTAGATGGACCGAAGCGTACTTGACAGAAAATGATCAAAACCACATGCACTTCCTCTTCCATAAATACCCCAGGGGCTTAATTATTTGCTGTCATCTTGAGAAAGGAAAGGGACCCTGCTCCATGTGTGAGGATGTGACCTCACACGGCCATCTGGGCAGGTCCTGGAGCCTCCTTGGTTTGGGGAACAGGCAGACAGGGAAGTTGCCTAGGGTACGTTGACCTGCGTACACAGCGCGGAACAAGAGTCATTTGTCTCTAGCGGCTGTGACCAGGTCACTGGAGGTATGCGGAGAGCATATGTCCTGATAAAGGCTCCAAAATGGTTAACACTTTTAATTACGTCGGGGCGCCCAGCATTGAGCAGCGGCGAGTCGGTGTTATTGGAAACCTTGTCAGCTGCCACTCAGTGACCAGCCAGCCAAGGACGCGCTGGGGAAGGTTTGCTCCTGGCTTTCTTCAGCCTGTTTGCCTATCTGGGTAATTTTAAGAGTGTTTCTTTCAAACAATCCAGCAGCCTCTAATCCTAACAAACAACAGCTTTTTAATTCCAGACTATCCTTTATCACATAATGGTCAGCCTGGAAGAGAGAGGGGCATCTCCTAGCTCCATTTTTCCATCCCTTCCAAAACACAGTTTCAAAGAAATAACAGGGCCATTTGGTAGAGGGAAGCATGAACCGCCTAGATACCACTTTTTAGTTTAATTGTGTTGAGAAACACATTAAAACTTCCAGATTGAAGAGCTGGGCATGGTGGCGCATGCCTATAATCCCAGTGGCTGGGGAGGCTGAGGCAGGAGGATTGTGAGTTTGAAACCAGCCTCAGCTTTATTGAGGCCCTAAGCGATTCAGAGAATAGCTCAAAATAAAAACTGAAATGGGCTGGGGATGTGGCTCAGTGGTTAAGCACACCCCTGGGTTCAATCCCCAATACCAAAAAACAAACAAACAATAAAAACCCCAACTGACTTCAAGATCTAGAGGACGTTGTTTTATTTTGCTGCATAGTCATAGAGGTGAAATAGGAATTCCTTAGGTTAAATAAAAAGGTTTTAAAAGATACAGCGTCCTGTTTCACATTATGAATTTTAGGCTCTGGGAAAGGAATTTGTGTCGGTTAGTGGGAACTATTTATATTTGTGTGGGAGGGAGAAAACCCCAAAACTTGCTTGGGGAAAGCCACACGTTGGTATTTTCTCCCAGGATGGAACTTCATGTTTTAAAACATCAAGTGTGGCCTGTGTCAGGTCACATCTGCTGACCCTGTGGCTCTCCTTTCAAGGACAATCCCCTCGGGTTCAAATGTGTGAATCAGACATAGCTTTGACCCCTCCAGGGAAACTTTCTGTTTGGGGAATGAGTACGGGGGATTGAACTCAGAGGCACTCAGCCACTGAGCCACATCCCCAGCCCTATTTTGTGTTTTATTTAGAGACAGGGTCTCACTGAGTTGCTTAGGGCCTGGCTAACTTGCTGAGGCTGGCTTTGAACTCGCGATCCTCCTGCTGCTGGGATTATAGGCCCACTGTGCCCACTGTGCCCAGGTCCAGGAAAACTTTTGAGGCTACGGGGCTGAGGCTGAAGTGTTAGTCCTATATTCTTAGCATTCCTATTAACTGTAGCTAAGGAGAACCACCCAGGAAGAGCTAAAAGGGGAACAGAAAGACCCGAGGCAGGAAAAGCCCCCTTTCTGTTTCACGCTGTAGGACCCCATCCCATTTTGACCTCCATCCCTTTTCCCCCATCTTATCACCTCCAGCTCCCGGCAAACTTTAGAGAAGGCAGCTGCAGGAACGTTAAGTGGGCAGCCAGCGGTCAGTGGATTTGCCAATTCTCCACCCATTCTAAATTAGCATCTTGGTTATTGTTAGGCCCAAAGTCTAATCACTTAAAATACTGTGTTAATCTGCCTTTTTGCTGCTAGGACTAAAAGACCTGAGCAGAACAACAGTAGAGGAAGAAGAGTTTATCTGGGGGCTCACAGTGTCAGAGGGCTCAGTCCATAGACAGCAGGCTCCATTCCTCAGGGCTGGAGGTGAGGCTGAGCATCATGGTGGAAGAGTGTGGTGGAGGGAAGCAGCTCACATGGTGATCAGGAAGCAGAGACTCCACTCTCCAGATACAAATATACACCCCAAAGCCACGTCCCCAATGCCACCTCCTCCAGCCTCACCCACCTGCCTCCAGGTACCACTCAGCTAATCCATCAGGGGTTCATTCACTGATTGGGTTCAGGCTCTCACCACCCAACCATTTCCCCTCTGAACCTTCCTGCATGTCTCACAAGTGAGATTTTTGGGGACACCTCACATCCAAACCATAACAAACATCCATTTCAATTGCTCCCAATTTGGGGTCAGCCTTCTGGGGTTGGGTCAGCTGGGTGGCTCTTCTGTGGGATTCATGAGGTATTGTCACTGAGTCGGTCTTGAGGGCCACAGTGTTCTAAGACGGCCTCTCTCACTCACAGATGTGGCGCCTGCTGCTGGCTCTTGTGTGGCTCACAGGCCTCCAGGTGAGGATGGAGGCTATCCCGGGCCTCTTCATGAGTAGCATCATTCCAAGGCAACCCCAGGGCACCAGGGCTTTGTTTGTATTGTGTTCTGATGTCCCATTGGCCCAAGTCAATCAAATGACCACACGGAGTCGGTGTGGCAAAGGACCCTACAAGCACGTGGACGGAGGAAGGTTCTGGGGGCAGAGCTGGACCCACTTAGCACAGTGGGGAGCTAGTCTTTATAATGTGGGGAAAGGACCAGAGCAAGCCAAACCACCGGGGAAGGTGGGGAGCCATTCACTCCACACACAGTGAGGTCCTCGGCCCGCTACTGAGCACTAGCTTGTTCAAAGCAAATTGGGTGCTTCCAAAACATTCCCTAGGCCAATCTGAGGACACAGGGAAGCCAGACCGTCTTTTCCCTGACTACTCATTTCTGATGGTCTGAGCTAATATCCAGATATTTCCAAAAGCACCTGTTCCGTAGAAAAATAAAGCAAATCTTATTTATTTATTCACTGTAGACGGAGGTCATGGAGAGCCGCTGCTCTCAGTGAAAAGACACACGTCAAATGTTTTAGGAATCCACGATTTTGAAAGCCTGCAGTGGTATCCGTGAGCTCCTCCTGGGACTTCACCTAGAGGAGTTGGTGTGGTGGACCCAACAGCCTGAGCAGCCCGCTATGCAATGGGCCCGCCCAGACACACTTGCTTTCAGATACTTGTCCAAAGAACCATCTGTAAGATCAGAGAGTCACTAAGTTGGAAAGAATCTCAACAGTTTCCTCTCTGCTAGTCAACTTGTGGTCTAAATTATTCAAGACAGATGGACCATCATCCTATTTTAAAGTCTCAAACTGATGTTTTTTCCTCTTGCCAAATTCCTTTCCCCCACCACACATCTTTTTTTTTTATTAAATAAAAGAAATTGTAATCTCTGACTTTCTTAATCCATTTATAAACTTACACAAGATAAATGGAACCTGGAAGTGTTTTTAAAATTTGGCCAAATCTCAGAGAAAGAAAAAGAGAGAGAGGCCATTCACAGGCACCATACCTTGCATGATCAAGCTAGTCATTTAAGACACATGCACCCTTTCCAAAGATGTCCTCATGTAAATGATAATATGAGCCACAAGTAACATTTATTAAGCGCTTATTGTGTGTCAGATAATACACTGATTGCCTTGGAATTTGGAATTGGAGCCGAGACACTCTGTGTCAGGCTGGGTTCATATCAAACAATCAGCTCACCTACCAATGAGAGAGCTATTAAAAAGAGAAATCAGATGCAATGAGACCAAGAGACATTAGGGACAAGGAAATAGTCATTCCTGTCATTTTTTGGCAAATGGAAAGAGACAGAGCAAGAAGAAGATTTCTACGTGTTTCTTATTACTTTAAAAGTTCTCCCCCACCAGGCACAATGGCCCACGTCTGTAAATCCTAGCAGCTTGGGAGGCTGAGGTAAGAGGATCAGGAGTTGAAAGCCAGCCTCAGCAACTTAGCAAGGGAGGCCCTAAGCAACTCTGTGAGACAATATCTCTAAATAAAATTTTTAAAAATGGCTAGGGATGGGGCTCAGTGGTTAAGCACCCCTGGGTTCAATCCCCCGTACTCATAAATAAATACATAAATAAATAAATAAATAAATAGTCCTCTCCCCTCCCCCCCAAAATGCCTCAACGTGGTCCCTAAATTTTGCACACCGTTCCTGGGTTCTCACAGACACTGTGAAACTGAATCATGGACTCCAGAACTAACCCACAAATCCTAATCTTGAACTCCCAGATTAAGAGAAAGAAGGAAGGGAAGGGGAGGGAGCCCACTCTTACCAGTGGCAGGCACTCGACAGATATATGGATGCTCCTTCCCGATGGCCACGGAAGCCAGGGTCATGGGCCTCATTTGGCAACCAGAGGAGCTGAGATCCCACAAAGTTAAACATCTAGGAAGTCGTGCCGCTGGCCAGCATAGCCAGCAGGACGCAGGGTTCAAAACCATCACTACCTGTCTTTAGGGTCTTTGCATTTGAGTCCACGGTGAGAGACAAATAGAGTTTGACAGACTAAAACACAAGAGGACAGGCATCGATAGCAGAGGCCACTTATATGAAACTATGCAACAAGAATGACCACTGGATACCTCTCCATCCGTCCACACAGCAGCGAACACCTCTCCATCCGTCCACACAGCAGCGAACACCTCTCCATCCGTCCACACAGCAGTGAACGCCTCTCCATCCGTCCACACAGCAGGATATTGGGTAGCACTGAAAGTCGTGTATTGGGGCTGGGCTGGGCTCAGTGGTGGAGCGCTTACCTAGTATGTGTGAGGCACTGGGTTTGATCCTCAGCACCACATAAAAATAATTAAATGAAATAAAGGTATCGCGTCCATCTACAACTAAAAAAGCTTTTTGAAGTCATGTGTTCACAAGGAATTTGGCAATGTGGGTACGTTCAGGAGAGCTAGGTCGCGGGGGGTTTGTACACCCAGTGGCGGAGTCTCCCTCTGTCATGTGTCATGCGTGCACACAGGGGCCCGTGCACACGCTGAGGGAGGCTCGAGGATGACGAGAGGTGGAACAGCCCGGTCGAGTGGTGGTTCCCTTCCAAGTGCATTGAAGGTTTTTAACTAGAAGCACTGGGCGTGTTTCTGCTACAAAAGTGATAGGAAAAAATCCTTCAAAATATTGTTTCATTCCTTTGCGGGGTAAGTGCTGAGTCCTTAAGGAATTTTAGTGCAAGAATTACTAACACTCAAACTCACTGAGCAACCCTTGAAGAGGGAAACTTCAAGATAATAAAGTCATAATCAAGTGATTATAGATTAAAAACTTCAATAATAAAAAATGCTTTATGTCTCATTATTCAATCATCGTTCTGTGACAATGATCATTTCTTTTTTTTTTTTTTAGACCGGGGATTGAACTCAGGGACACTTGACCACTGAGCCATATCCCCAGCCCTATTTTATAATTTATTTAGAGACAGGGTCTCGCTGAGTTGCTTAGCGCCTTGCTGGTCCGGAGGCTGGCTTTGAACTCGCGATCCTCCTGCCTCAGCCTCCCAAAATGCTGGGATTACAGGCATGTGCCACGGAGCCCAGCTAAAGATCATTTCTTATTCTAATGATCAGGAGGGATTACCACTATTGCTTTAAGTTTGTTTTTTTTTTTTTTTTTGTGCCCAAGCTTTTAACCCCGGGGGCTTTATCACTGAGTCACATCCCCAAGCCCTTTTTTTATTTTATTTAGAGACAGGGTTTTGATAAATTGCTTAGGGCTGAGATTGGCTTTGAACTCATGATCCTCCTGCCTCAGCCTCCTGAGCAGCTGGGATTACAAGTGTGCACCACTGAGTCCTGCAATTTCTTATTTTACTGATCAGGGGGGACTAGCACTATTGCTTTATAATGATGAGGAAACGAAGGCCCAAATCAGCCTGACCTAAATTGAAACAAGGACTTTCCTAAAATTGCAGCAGCACTGTAGAGCACAGCATCATCTTTCATTTTCCCTTTTATGTGCCCCATGGCGGAGTACGACTTTATCTGGGAACAAAAAAGTTCTCACACTGAAGAAATGCTTTGAATCTCTGCAGTTACCATGAACATGTGAAGACCAAAGTAGGGCTGTAATTAGAAAGGCAGATTTCCCAGGCCCCTGCGAGTCCTTCCTTCTGGAGTTCTTTGGCACATCTCATCCAGGAACTGGGGGCAGAAGATGTCTAGCCTCACTCCACCCCGGATTTGGAACCAACAGAACAAGGACTCTAGCTTCCATTTTGGAAGGTAATTAACCAAAAATGACTCCATTCCTGGCCTCTCCTTCCCCGGGACCCCCTCTAGAGACTGCACAAAAGCAAAAGACCCAAGTGACCCAATTTTCTCAGCAGAGTCTACTAAAGAGACTTGTCTGGTGGCAACAGTTCACCATGGATGGATTTCAACTCTTGGGGAATATTCAAATATGTGTACATTTGTTTCTCTAATTGCCATAAATATTTACATTGTCCTTATCAGTAGATTATATTATATATTTATTTAGGATTGCCATTTACAGTGCTCTCTCCTAATTGGGAAATGAAACAGCTGTTTGCAACTTAAAAGAACATGACATGTCCCTGAGACTGATCACTTAAAGTGGACAGGGATTACAAGTATTTACTTTAGGGATTTTGAAAATAAGACTGGTAGCTTCTAGGCAGAATGCAAAGTAATTCTCAAAGATTTTCTGCTGGGACAGAAATATCTGGGAACAGTGATGAATGGGGAAGCAGCTCTATGAAATTAAATGGCATTTGACACCCATTTAAATGGGACTGGCCAATTCTGTCACTGGTGTTTCGGTCTGAATTGTGCTACTTACTGGATAAATCATCTTTGCTGACCTTCTTTGCTGTTGGCCGTGTGACACCATGTTTGTTATTGGGTGTGTGATAGTGACCATGTAAATTAGTACAGTCAAACTAGTTAACTAGTTAGCAGATCAAAGGAAAGTTCTCCAAAATGATTGCTTATTCCAAAAGGAGAAAAAAACACACCTCTTTTAAGTTATTTTGCCACTAATGCAAACCATAAAAATAAAAAATAAAGTGTCTAAAAATTTTTCAATGGCTGATTTATCTTCTATTGCATGCAAATGGGGAGAGGGGGACTTTTAAGGCAAACAAGCTTTGCTTTATTTTTCTGTTTTGTTTTGTTTTGCTTTTAGCAAGGATGGAACCCAGGGGCACTCCACCACTGAGCCACATGCCCAGCCCTATTTTGTATTTTATTTAGAGACAGGGTCTCACTGAGTTGCTTAGGGCATCCTATTTTGTTTTTCATTTACACTGGATGTGAGACCAACATTTCTGCTTGTTTTTATGTTCAGGAAGTATAAAATACATGATGAATATTAGCTTTTTCTGGCTTTTCCCACATAAAAAATGTATTGTTTATATATGAAAAGGTGACCATACTTTGGAGGGGAAAAAAACTTAAAAGTGAGTTCACCCATAGTGTAACTGGGTTAATAGATGAGGAAATAGCTGTGTTTACTAATGGCTTAGTCAACAGTGTGTGAAGTTTGATTTAAAAATCACATACCAACAATTTATGGTATACAAAATGTGGTCAGCTAAAAAAATATCTTAAAGCATAGCAGATTGAAATAGATCGGAATCAACAGAGCTTTCCAATCCACCATCATTATCAAATTATTTCAGACTATCTTCAAGGGACACGGTCTTGCACCCAGTGGTAAGCAGCTCAGCACTCTGCTTTGAAGGGTACGGGCTGTGGGTGGAGGGCAGAAACAACCTGCCACTCCAGTTCCTGGTATCAGACATTTTTGAATAAGAGCCAAAGGGTTCTTGTCAGTTTCTGGAATTTACTGAGTATATACTTTTGCTTTTCGGGACCAAGCTTGGAATCAAACACTTGATAGAATGCGATTGCAAATCTGTGTCAAAGATTCCAGAAATGGCTCAAGGGCTCTTTTTAGAATTTCCATGCGGTAGAAATATTCAGCAGAATCAAGGAGTCATGGTGAGAAAATGAGCACTTGAAGGTTGCCAGCAGGGAAGACAAGCATGCTGGGCTTCAAAGAGTGACAGAGAGAAAAGACCAGTGGGCACCCTCAGGGCTCCCCAGGCAGCAGCCCTGGATCCCGAGCCAGGTTGTTTGTTTGTTTTGTTTCTTTTGTTGTTGTTGTTTTTGTGGTGCTGGGGATTGAACCCAGGGCCTTGAGCTTGTGAGGCAGGCACTCTACCCACTGAGCTGTATCCCCAGCCCTGTGCTTAACCACTGAGCCACATCCCCAGCCCTATTTTGTATTTTATTTAGAGACAGGGTCTCGCTGAGTTGCTTAGGGCCTCGCTAAGCTGCTGAGGCTGGCTTTGAACTCGAGATCCTCCTGCCTCAGCCTCCTGAGCGGTTGGGATTATAGGCGTGCACCCCCATGTCCAGCAAGAGCCAGATTCTTAGTATGTTGCAGCCTCCATGGGACCAGCCATGCCATCTCCCTCCTACTGACTTTTGCAGCAGTGTCTGTAACAGCACCATGTTCTCCTGCGATAGGCACCATTGCATTAAAATGCAATTTTAATGAAACATTTATTTCTGTGATTCTTTGTTTTTAGTACTGGGGATTGAACCCTGGGGTGCTTAACTATGGAGCCACAACCCAGCCCTATTTTGTATTTTATTTATAGACGGATCTCCCTGAGTTGCTTAGAGCCTCCCTCAGTTGCTGAGGCTGACTTTGAACTTGCAATTCTCCTGTCTCAACCTCCCAAGTCGCTGGGATTACAGGCATCACTGCACCCAGTGAGCCATCCCGTTCTTAAAAGGTCGGCAACCCGGCTGCTTGGCAGTGGGGAAGTGTAGAGAGTGTATCTAGAGGGCAAAAGAAAATATCCAGCACAATCCCTAATATTTACACCCTGCCAGTCAGAGGTAGCTCTGAAGGCCGTGGCAACAAGTGGGTACAATAGCTGCACTAAAACCAACCCATGTCATGCTCTTACTAGAAACTGAGCAGGTGCCGGGTGCGGTGGTGCTCACCTGTAATTCCAGTGGCCAAGAGGCTGAAGCAAGAGGATCGCAAGTTCAAAGCCAGCCTCAGCAACTTAGTGAAGCCCTAGGCAACTGAGCAAGACCCTGTCTCTAAAGAAAACATAAAAAAGGGCTGGGGCTGCGGCTCAGTGGTGGAGCGCTTGCCTGGCATGTGAGGGTTGGGTTCCATCCTCAGCGGCACATAAAAATAAATAAATAAGATAAAGGTATTGTGTCCATCTCCAACTAAAAACATATTTTTTAGAAAAGGGAGCTGGGGATGTGGCTCAGGGGTTACGTGCCCCTGGGTACAATCCCAGGTACCAAAAAGTAACAATAATAACAGTGATAATGATAATAATGAAAGAAAAAGCAGCAGAGTGGGTGTTACATGGGAAAGAGAAAGAATTAGTACAGAACTTATTGTCTGTTATATCTCAGGAGCCATTTGGGATGACTTGCATATGTTAGTTCAAGCTCACAAAGGCAACATGTAGGAGATGTTTCACTATCGTTCGGGTAGACATACGGAGGCTAAAAACTTAAATTATGTCTGGAAAACCCTATACCTGGTCAGTGGCTGAGCTGGGATTGATGCCAGAATGACTGAATTCAGACTCCCTGGTGGGCTGACCATTGGGCAGAATATGTCCGTGCATGTACCTAATTGAGAGCTGAAGGCTTATAGGTGTCAATAATCAGTCAACGCGTGTACACATCCATGACAGAGAAATTATCCAGGCCGCAAAGGTCAGAAGTGGCCTACACGAATCACCCCACGTGCTTCCAACACACAGTGGTCTCAGGTCCTGCCGAACCTACTGTCCCCTCAGACAGCTCCAACTGTTATTTGAATATTGCTCTCTTTTTCTTTCTCCCTCTGTTTTAGTCAGATTTTTTGCTGTTGTGACTAAAATATCCAACCAGAACAATTTTAGGGAGGAAAAGTTTATCTGGGGGCTCACAGTGTCAGAGGTCTCGGTCCATAGACAGCAGACTCCATTCCTCAGGGCTCAGGTGAGGCAGGATGTCATGGCGGAAGAGTGTGGTGGAGGGAAGCAGCTCACATGGTGATCAGGAAGCAGAGACTCCACTCTCCAGATACAAATATACACCCCAAAGCCACGTCCCAATGCCACCTCCTCCAGCCTCACCCACCTGCCTCCAGGTACCACTCAGCTAATCCATCAGGGGTTCATTCACTGGTTGGGTTAAGGCTCTCACCACCCAGTCATTTCTCCTCTGAACCTCATTGTCACGCACATGAGCTTTGGGGGACACCTCACATCCAGACCATAACACCCTGGAATGTCACGTCCCAAGCTCTCCCAGGTTCCCACAACCATTTCACCAGTCAAAATGTTCATACCCTTGGAGGCCCAACACAGAGGCAGTCTTTTCTGAAAAAACCCACATGAATTTCTAAAGGTGTCCAAATCAATGACTTCTCCCCTTTGTTCTCCAGATACCTCGTTCAGAGCACTATTACCATTGGGTTTTATGGTGGCAAGTTGGGCATATTGCTCCTTCTTCCTGAGACATGGGTGGAGTCCGCCTTCAGAGCCTGTATTCCCTTTCCTTGGTTTCCAGCAAGGAAAGCTGCACTCCCTTCCGGGGGAGCTGGGCTCTCCAGGTGCTCCGTCCCTGTGGTGAGGTTAGCGCTGTCTCTATGGCAACTCCAGGATTGGGCATGTGACCCAGGCTTGGCCAATCAGAGAAGCACATCCTCTTGCACCCAGGGGTTGGCTGAGAAGTGGGTCCACGGCCCAATCAACACTCATCAAGGAGGACCCCCCCCCAACTCATGCAGAAAGCTGCAAGAGAAAGCCCTGGGGTTGGGTGGGGGCTGCAAGAGAAAGCCCTGGGGGTGGGTGGGGGCTTGAGAATCTTTGTTTAAAACAACAAATAAAGAAGCATAAATCAGATGATGTAAAATCTGGAGCCACCACACAGAGAAAGTTTGTGTGGAGGTAAAGCATTTGCAGAGAAAATCACAGTAAAAAGACTCAAAGTGGCCAAATCCTAAGGCCATTCATATGAACCTCTTGGTTTAGCTAATGTTCCCCCAGCTTTTTCAAAGAACGCGAGCCTGTTCATTTCAGTTTTCAGAGACTTCTGGCTCAAAATTCCTAAGTATAACTACCTGACAGCGCATATGGCCCAGTGGAAATGATCAGAACACATTCCTTCCGCTGGTACAAAGTTGCTGAGGCTGGCTTTGAACTTGCCATCCTCCTGCCTCAGCCTCCTGAAATGCTGGTAATATAGGTGCTCATGACTGCGTCTGGCCAGTGGATCATTTGACAGTGTTTGTGGAACAAAAAATTTAGGAGACTGCCCACAGGGAAAATAAGACTAGGATTTTCCTTTCTAGGTCCTACCTGTGTCCTTTACCTAAACTCATTTGCTCTTGAGCTTATCCTCCAATAAAAGGAGAACTTTTGGGTGTATCTCAACCGCCAAAGGATCCTTTCCTTCGTTTTCAGCTAAGCCAAAGCAGTTGGCTAACAGAAGCCAGGGCTGGGGATCTCACAGCCAACTGCACCAGGTTTGGGAGCCTGGAGAGAGTCAGGTCACTTTTCGTCCCAGCAATCTGGAATTAGAGCAGAAATCAAGGACAGAATTGATTCAGTCATTCCGTGTGGTTGGAAGGACAACATGCGGCCTTGGGAGCTGTGGGGGCATCCTTCCCCCCCCATGTGGAATGAGGAGCAGAGAATGTTTCTGCTGAGACAAAGAAATGAAGCGGATGTCCAGATAGACAGAGATGGAAGAAGCACACTGGTTCCGGCCATGTCATCCGCTGCTCACCGGAGGCTTTCCCTGCAGCTTGCTGCGTTTCTGCTCACAATTCCGTCAAGACATCTCCATATCTTTATAGTAGACTCATTTCTTTTTAGGGTCTTGCTGTGTGCCCCCCAGGCTCAAACTCCTGGGTTCAAGCAATCTTCCTGCCTCAGTCTCCAGAGTATTTGGGACCATAGGAACGAAGCACTCCCCACCCTAAATCCTGGCTTAGATCCTTATTTTTTGATTACACCAACCCAAGTGGATGTCAGGCTCAGGCAACCAAAGTGGGATTCTTCAGCTGGGGAATTTCCCAGGTGAGAAGTAATACTCCAGTTGAGGGAAACAAAACAAATCACCGAGAGTTGGCAATAGTCATTCCAAAACCACTAAGAAGATGTTTCTGGACTCAGGAGAGAAAAGGAAGCCGCTCAGCCAGCTGGTAGAACTGAAATGGCACGCACCTACTCCATGGATTCTTGGAGATGCTGATGAATTCCTTCTTGCAGCCTGCAGCCGCGGCTGAGCCGTGATACGTGTTCCCAAACATTCCTTTGCAGGTCCCGTCCCATGACTTCATGAAGTTGCACACAAGAGAAACTGTCAAGCTGAGAGATGTCGTGTCTGCATCATCACTGACGTGGAGACGAGTGTTCAGATGGCCAATTAAGTAAATGCCCCTTAGAAGCATGGAACACATCTGGTGGTTTGACAGCCCTGCCGGGCCTGGAAGCAGTTGGAAGCCCCAGCCTGGCTCATTGCGGAGAAACAAAATATGGATTCTTGTGTCAAGACACATTAACGCATTTTTTCTGCCACTGTAGTTGCTTATTGGCATTTGATGACGCTAAAGAGATTTTTAGGTTGTGAGATCTACATTTCCTGCTTGCACCAATGTGCATGAGGAGCATCGCTTAAGAGTCTGACCAACTCTCCCGACTCACGGACGAATTGGCATCCTCAATCAAAAAATCTGCCCCTGTTCCTCTTCCTTGTCTGTTTGCTGAGCCACTGAGCAATTCAAATTCAATGGAAAACGCATCCCTTCTTATCCTCAAACAAACAAACAAACAAACAAAAAATGTCGACCTTTCCCTTACTTTATTGTCAGGTGATCACCCACATTATTTGACATCCTTTTAAAATATCTGGTTGAAAGTGCAAACATCACGTTAACGACGTCAACAGATGATACTAAATTGGGAATTGCTGCTTTTGTTATTAAAGACCAGGACGACGAGGTATCCGGTGGCCAAATTCAACAACAGCAGCAGTGACGGATGGAGCAGGGAAAGTCACATTGTGAGAAAGGGGACCAGGAGCGACGGAAAAGTCAAATGGATCTAAAACCCAGATGCAGGGTGGGCGGTGGACAGGTGAGCCCAGAGAACTTGTCAAACCCATGTGGACGTGGAGGGGACGGCCAATTAGAGCTCCAGTTCCCTGGGGAGGGAGGGCCGGGCTATTTTTAGTTCCACGAGTAGAGGCATTGTGTCTCGGAACAGATAAAGACCACGCCTGGCACAGGGTCTCTGGTTCTGGACCCAAAATGACATGCAGGGAAAAAAATCTTGTATTTAAAATTTCAGGCTAATTTTTTTTCCAAGAAAGAAATGCAGCTGCCCTTATTTTATTTTATTTTATTTTTAGCAATTCTTAATGGTACATCAGCTGCTTTTGCTGATTTGGTTCAAACTTGGATGCCAAGAAGACACCCCCAAAATGAACTTCTTTGAATTGGAGCTCTGCTCCCTGATACCCCCATCAAAACCTGCCCTTTCTGTAATCCCAGTGGCTCAGGAGGCTGAGGCAGGATCGCGAGTTCAAAGCCAGCCTCAGCAACTTAGCGAGGCCCTAAGCAACTCAGTGAGACCCTGTCTCTAAATAAAATATAAAAAGTGGCTGGGGATGTGGCTCAGTGGTTAAGCACCCCTGGGTTCAGTCCTGGTACCAAAAACAAAAGCCCTGCCGTTTCCTCAGCTGTCTTCATCTCAGTGACTGGAATTCTATTCCTCTAGTTACGCAGGTTTTACAGCAACCCAGGACTCCATAACCAACTCCTGCTGCCTCTAGCTTCAGAATAGATGCAGAATGGAACCACATACACCAAGCTCCATTGCTGTGATGGTGACACAGATCATAGCACTTTCCTTGTCCTGAGTCACCAACACTGTCCCATATCAGGATGCAAAGACCAATGAGACCCTAGGCAGTCCCTAGTCTCTTTGATCACATCTTCTATTCCTGCCTGGCCAACCAGCTGCACTTGCAGGCTGCCCTCCCTGCTGTTCCTGAATCACATCTCGAGAACCCCATTTGTCACTGGGTGCGGTGACACACGCCTGTAATCCCAGCGGCACAGGAGGCTGAGGCAGGAGGATTGCAAGTTCAAAGCCAGCCTCCGCAATTTTGCAAGGCCCTGACCAACTCAGCAAGATCCTGTCTCCAAATAAAATACAAATAAGGCTGGTGGCTCCGTGGCTAAGCTTCCCTGGTTCAATCCCCAGTTTAAAAAAAAAAAAAAAAAATCCAGTTGTCTCTGGACTTGAGATTCCCTGTGCCTGGAACTGTGCTCCCTAGAGGAGACCCTCAGGCTTACTCGATAGTCCTGTCCGTAGGGAGGCGTTTCCTGACCTCCCCAGTGAAACTTGCAACCCACGTTCACAGCACAAGCCCCTCGGTTCCTGCTTCATCTTTCCTCTTCATGATTGTTAAGTTCAATCCAGGAGCACCTCTAGATCTAGAGCTGGATACGCGTTTAAAGTAACTTCCTTTGACTACAGGGCAGGTGACCTCCACCCGGAGGCTGACGCCCTATCCGGAGAGGGCTGCTCCGAGTTTTCGGGTCATCGGGAATACGCGTACGGAAGAGCACGTGGCTAAGGTAAAGGACTCTCCGAAATCTCAGAAATAAGGAAATTAAAGCTCGGGGAAGTAAATCTAGAAGAAAGAACACTGACCTGGACGAGAGGCAACACCTCGGGCAAGACTGGGTCAACTCATCCATCACTCACGTCCACCCCAGGAGTGGAGCTGCGCTTATTTCCATCACATGATGGGAAAACCAAGGCGGAGAGTGTGCGGAGAGTTTTCCCAAAGCTGCAAAGTCCGCTCTCTTTTTTGTACCAGGATTGAACCCAGAGGCACTTAACCACGGAGCCACATCCTCGACCCTTTTCATATTTTATATAGAGACAGGGTCTCGCTGAGTTGCTTAGGGCCTCACTAAGTTGCTGAGGCTGGCTCTGAATTCGCAATCCTCCTGCCTCAGCCTCCTGGGATTCCAGGCATGTGCCACCGCTCCTGGCTCAAAATCTCTTCACAGATAGTGGCTGGGACCCACCAAGTCCACGAGTATGTGTTATGCACCATGGTAGGGGTCCTCAAACTTTGGCTCAGGACCCTCTTACACTCCTAAAATATAAAGAGAATCCCAAAGAGCCTCCTTTGTGTGTTTTATAGCCCTCAATATTTACCATATCTGAAATTAGAACTAAGTTTTAAAATATCTTCATTAAATTATTTTAAAATATTAACAGGGCTTGGGTGCAGCTCTCTGATAGAGAGCTTGCCTGGCACACACAAGACCCTGGGTTCGATTCTCAGCACCACAACAAAATAAATAGAATAATAACAAATTCATTATACTAACATAAATCATGTATTTAGAAGAGAAAAAAGTATATTTTCCAACATAAAAAATTAGCATAAAAAGTGGTTCTGTTTTACATGGACTATGTGACATAATAGAAAACAACTTGATTATCTTATCTGCTGCTGCCTTTAATCTATTATGGGGTGTCATTTTGATTGAAGGTACATGAAAAAAATCCAACTTCCCACAGACAATTGGAAAAGAGGGGGAAAGTTTAATAGCTTTTTAAGATCATTGTGGCTGTTCTTTTAATAGTACACAAAACTTGACAAGTGATATTTTCATAAAGGTTAGTTGTAATGTGGAATCTGAAACCATATCAATGAACTTTTCAGACTCAGTCGCAGTAAAATCCATGGGTTCATTCTGTATTTTTCATCAGTTCTTCACTCAAGCATGGTTTTTTTTTAATAGTACACAATGGACATTTGGAAGGTATGGGTTCACTGGGTTTTGTAGATCTGCCTCCATCAAGAAATAGATTTTTAAATCCAGTCTGTTAATGTCACCTCTGCTCTGGAGATGCACCTCAGTGGGATGGCGTTTCATCTAGCATGCCTAAAGCCCTGGGTTTCATCCCCAAAATTAGAAGAAAGAAGAAAGAAGAAAGAAGAAGAAAAAGAAAAAGAAGAAAAAGGAGAAGAGAAGGGCAGGGGAGGGGGAGGGGTAGGAAGCCTCAAGCTTGCGATGGCAGACACAAGTGTTAGAAAATTTTAACTTTTGCTTGAAAACTTGAATTGTATTATTGGCAACAATGACTTATAGGTTATGGTCTCAAAGAGCTTTATGATCATCAGTAAATATTTGTAGACTTGCTCAAACTGCAGTTGTTTTTAGCTTCCAGAACTTAATTTATTCACATGACTGCGTTTATAAGAAATCCTCATATATCCTGGGAAAAAGCTATTTCAACTCACATGATTAACACTGCTAGTAAAAAATTAAGTATTTTTCTAAGGCACTAATGGCTTTATTCACCATTGCTTTTGAGTCATTGCTGCGAATGTCAATGCAATAAAAAAGGTAAATCATGTCTTCGTGTGGTGGAAATAGCTTGCCCACTTGCTCTCTGGAAGGGTCTCAGGCCCCAGGAAGTGTCCACAGATCAGCTTTGCAAAACTGTGGCACTGAGATAAGCCACCTCTCAGCCTCCACGCCGCCTCCTGCAGATGGAACCTTCTCCAAGCTCCAGTTCCCCACTTAAAATGAAGATGGGAATTCCATAACTTGGATCTTGCTGATTTATCTCTAAAACAATCATATGTTAAGTTCTTGGTAAAGTGTCTGGCACACAAAAGGCACTTGGACCACCCTGTCCAAGCCACAGAAGTTACTGGAAATTAGGGACCCAAATTCATCTCTTTTGATTCCTGCCAACTTTTCTTTTTCTGTTTTTCTTTTCTTTATTTTTTTCCTTTGGTATGGGGATTGAACTCAGGGGTGCTTAACCACTGAGCCACAACCCCAGCCCTTTTTATATTTTATTTAGAGACAGGGTCTCCCTGAGTTACTTGGGGCCTCACTAAGTTGTTGAGGCTGGCTTTGAACTTGTGATCCTCCTGCCTCAGCCTCCGAGCCGCTGGGATCTCAGGCGCACGGCACACACCTGGCCCTGCTCAGAGGTTTCTCTGCTACATCATGCCAGCAGGAGTAGGACAGACTCAATGGAGCTGCTGCGTGATAGGAAGGCACTACGTGACTGATTCAGATGGCTCACTGCTCTCCCTGGGCTAAGTTCTCAATGAGAAAGGAAGCATTTAAGTTATTAAGAACATACGTGACCTGTGATGGGGTTATGAATTTGCTGTGTGCTTGCTACCTGTGTGACCTTCTGGAAGCTCTCTGAGCCTCAGATTTCTGTCCGGTAGCTTTAAACTTGGACAACCATAGCATCGACCCTGGAAGGTTGCTATGGGATTTAAATGAGATGATACACAGGAATATACTTAGCAAAGGACCAGCCCAAACTGCACAAATATTGCTTAGGTGCTTATTACTATAATATTAGTGACTGTGGCTGCCTCCCTTGTGTCTCAGCTCAGTATTCCTTTTTCAGGGAACCCTTTTCTGACCATCCAATGACGACCTCAGAGTGCGTGTGCTCTCCTTCCCAGGACCTACTACCGCTACAATAGCTCAGCTCGCTACATGGTTATTTGGTTAAAGTTTGTCAAGTGCACTAGGCTCCAAGTTCAATTAAGGCAGCCGCAGGGTCTGTTTCATCCCCAACACTTGGCATTGTGCCCAACACAAAGCAGGTTTCAATAAATACTTATAGAAGGAATGAATAGCTAATTTACTAGGTTGGCAAAGCCTCGTTTTACTCCATTATGTACCTTATCTGAACTTCCTCTAGTGCTCCAAGGGTGATCTGTGGGTCAGTGACAGTAGTCTTCTCTGGAAACTTCTTGGAAATGCCAATTTCAGACCTTGTACCAGATCTACAGAATTAAAACCTGTATTTTGGCTGGGCATGGGGGCACACACCTATAATCCCAGCAATTCGAGAGGCTGAGGCAGGAGGATCATAAGTTCAAAGCCAGCCTCAGCAACTTAGTGAGACTCTGAGCAACTCAGTGAGACCCTGTCTCTAAATAAAATATAAAAATGGGCTGGGGATGTGGCTCAGTGGTTAAGCACCCCTGAGTTCAATCCCTGGTACGGGGCGGGGTGGGGGGGGATCCCTGTATTTTAACAAAATCCCCAGGCAATTCACAAGAGAGAAGAAAATGACTATCACTAAATTTCCCAGGTAAAGTCACTCTTCATAGTTCCAGGTCTCATTACATTCCCAACAGAAACATTATTACAAATAGTACCATTGCTAAAAAAAAAAAAAAAAAAAAAACTGAACTTTTTGCAGCCTAGCCAGACTGCTCTTATTTCCTATTCTTTCCAGAAGACTATTTTGGCCTCTGTTGAATAATTTATTTCAGAGTCTTTACATCCTAAAATATTCTCTGGAGGAGGAAAAAAAAAAAACCATCTGTACCCACTCCTGGAAATACAACCCCAACCCATGAAGTAGGGGTGTCAGGGTAGCTATAGACTTGCAAAAATTGCTTGTCCACCATAACCTCAGAAAGAAGAGAGGAAAACACAGAAAAATCTCTTCTGTGGGAGCACCAAACCAGCCCAAAGAGATTTATAAAAAATATTCATGGTGCCCATTTGACCCCTGGAAAAATTATAGCCTGGCTTTGTAATGAAAAGATGGTATTTTTAGGATTTATTCCCATTGGTGCATGGTAAAGCACATCCGTCACTGGCTCATGATATGCAAGAATTCCAAGAGATCCAGCAAATGCGTCAGTCTCCTGTGTTGTGTGGACTGGTTTTGAGATTCCCTTTTCTGCAGTGTCTTCTGCCCCAGGGAAGAAATGGGTCTGGCCAGAAGGAGAGCACATTCAGCCCTCGGGCCCTCCTCCTGTCTGAACTTTGGCCTGGCCAGTCGGAAGGGGGGAGCTGATGATTGGCAGATGTATTTGAATCTGTGCTGCTGCTTCTCCGGAGCGTGGTGCTGGCCTGAAACCTCCTCTCTGACCTTCTCCCCTCCGTCTCCTACAGACCTAAGAAATGACTGCTCTGAGAAATGAGGGAGCTGCTGGGTCTGGGAAGAATGTGGCCCTGTGACCATGGAGTCCCTTCCTCTAACTTCTTATTTGACTCCCCCTGAGTCCAGGCATAGACATATTGAGATGCATGGAGCTACTGTGCAAGAGAGAGACCCAAACTGACATTCACGCTGTTCTGAGGGTCTGGTGTAACCCGACGAGCCCAGGGGCCCAAGTGGTGTCTTGTCCATCTCAAGTGACATCAAACAGTGCAGACCAATCCCAGTGGCTCGGAAGGCTGAGGCAAGAGGATCTCGAGTTCAAAGCCAGCCTCAGCCAAGCAGTGAGGCACTAAGCAACTCAGTGAGGCCCAGTCTCAATAGAAGAAATAGAAAGGGCTGGGGATGTGGTTCTGCAGTTAAGTGCCGCTAAACTACCTAAATTATAAATGAGGCAAACATTATTCAAAAGTATTTTACTAAATTTTAAAACCTAGGCTGACCAATAAGTAAAATAATAGGACTCAGCCCGGCACAGTGGCGCATGCCTATAAATCCCAATGACTCGGGAGGCTGAGGCAGGAGGAGTGCAAGTTCGAAGCCAGCCTCAGCAACTTGGTGAGGCCCTAAGCAACTCAGTGAGATCCTGTCTCGAAATAAAAAAATAAAATGGGCTGGGGATGTGGCTCAGTGGTTAAGCACCCCTGGGTTCAAAATTTTAAAAAAGGTGTTTTGAAATCATGTAGTTCAGACTTGGCCCCTGGCTCTCGCATTTGCTAAGGGTGGCTTTTTTGTAAAATTGTATTTTATCATCTGAGCCTGGTTTTCCTCATCTTCAAAATAAATAGGTGTACGAGGATCCTCCGGGGGTTTAGCGAGGACTAAAGGGGACTCTTACCCAGGAAGGCTGGCAGGCGGGGAAGCCCTGGAAGAGCGGGCTGCAGCTGCGTTCCTCTTTTCTGCTGAGTGTACCATGATGTATTTTCTTTGGCCCCAAAAATGCTGATGGGAAAAGACAAGGAGAAATGAGGGAGGAGCAGGGAGAAAGAGAAAAGGAGAAGAAACCTCGAGCCAGTACTTGCCTGAAAGAAAACTCGGCCTCAGGCAGCTGTGGTTCTGAAGCCGGGTTCAGGGATTCTCTCCAGCGTGACGTCACCACGTCATCTATTCTTCAATTTTTCCCCATTAGCGATTTGAGCATTGGGCCCATTTTAAAAGCCATCGGCGCCTCTCTTACGTAATTGCTTTTGAAATAACTCTCTCTCCGGCAGACACCGCACTGCGGGTCCTAACCAGGCCTCGGGAAGAGGACGACGGAGGCTCACAGTCACAGCTCTGAGCCTCACTCTAAGGGCCCTGAGCGCCTGCCCCAAGAAGCCACCTCCTGTCATCACACTCCAGCTGCTTAAGCAAAGAAACAAGGTCGCCAGGAAAAAGACGCTTGGGGAGCAGGATGAGGAGTCAGGAGAGGACGTGGAGCTCCTGGCATCACCGACAATCTGGACGCCGCAGCCAAGAGAGGCCGCCTGTCTCCAGGTGTCCGTTGGGCCTGGCTTCCCCAGACAGTGCTCTCGGGAGGGGCCCCTCCGGTCTCTGGGGCCCGGTGTGTGCCTGGAACGGCAGGAGGAGGGGAGCCGTGCGGACTAGCAAAGCTGAAAGCGGAGGGCCAAGCAGCAGGAGGACCACCATCCTCGCGCTATCCGCTACCCGGAGGTGACTGATTGAGGTGCCATGCTGTCCCCGGAGTCCGTCCCCGCCCACCTCCACGGCTGCACGGCGTGAAGCACTTCTGCAGACCCACGATCACACCCGCAACGCTCGCACCGCTTGTCCATTTGCTGAAAGACGTCAAGACCTGCCTGCGTGTGTTCCTCCCTGAGCCACAGCTGATTCTAGGCCAAAACAGCAGTTAAAATCGTGGCTGCTCTTGGGGATCACCTGGGGGCCTGGGGAGCGGTCACACCTCGGGGCCACTGAACCTGGGTCTTCAGGAATGAGACGCAGGCCTCAGGATGTTTTTGTAAGCTTCCCAGTTGATTCTAAAATGAAACTACATTTGAGAACCAGTGTTTTAGCCCGCTCTTTCCCCTGCTTGCAACAGAAGACATGACGGGAACAATCAGAGGAGGGAAACTTTATTTGGGGCTCATGGTTTCAGAGGTCTCAGTCCAGGCATGGCCGACTCCGCTGCTCTCAGTCCAAGGTAAGGCAGAACACCAGGCAGAACACCATGCAGTGGGACAGCTGGGGACAGGGGACCAGAAGCAGAGAGAGCTCCGCTCAACAAGGACGAAATATATAACCCTCAAGGGCATACCCAGCGCCCACCTCCTCCAGCCACACCCCACCGCCTCCAGTTAATCCCTTCAGGGGATTAATGCACTGATTAGGTAAAGACTCTCATAACCAATCATTTCACCTTTAAACCTTCTCGCATTGCCTCACACCACACGACCTTCTGAGCAACCCCTCACATCCAAGTGTTACAGGTGGTGGGAGGGGGTGGGGGTGAATGGACCTGTTACAACCTCGAAATGACTGACTCAGGATTCTCAGCACTGGCCTGTCCTTGGGCCAGGGAGGCAACAGCAAAGTTCTCAGGTGCTTTTTTTGCATATTTTGTTTCTTTTTTTTTGGAGGGGGGGTTACTGAGGATTGAACTCAGGGTCACTTAACCACTGAGCCACATCCCCGGCCCTATTTTGTGCTTTATTTAGGGCCTCGCTTTTGCTGAGGCTGGCTTTGAACTCTCAATCCTCCTGCCTCAGCCTCCTGAAGCCCTGGGATGACAGGCGTGCGCCACCGTGCCTGGCCCTGCATATTTGATGAGACGTTTTATTAAGGTCAAGTGTGCCCGAGGCAAAGGAAAGCACCCCACAAGTATAGTAGTAGGTAAGTCCAGAGCCCTGATCTTTTAAAATCATTACAGGCCTTGATGCCCATTTTCTCTGCACCAGATATGAGTTGCTCATGAGGACGATGATGTCATTGATATTTAAACATCAATAACAAATACTAACATTTCCTGCGTGTCTCCCCTGGCTATGTACCCGCTGAGCACCATCGATACGATCATCCTGCGAACACTGAACCAAAAGTGCCTAGCAATTCCTTCCTGTGGCCGAGATGCAAAGGGCTTAAATAACTTGCTGAGGTCACACAGCCAGCATGTGTCAGGGGCGAGGCTTTAAGCCAGGGACGGGAAGTCTCATTTGGCACACAACCATCAGTAAAGTAGATAAGGCCGGTCCTGCTTTTTAATTAAGTTTTCATTATTTTATTTTGGCATCATCAAAACTAACCCCATAATAGGCCCTTGATACTTTCTATAAAATATTTGCTGAATTAGGCATTTTCCTGCCCTCTCGGCCTGGTATGGAAAACAGAAACCTGATGGTCGGAACCGAATGTCAAGAGGAAGGTGCACCAAGTCCCAAGAGCCAAACTGTGGGACCAGCCTGGTGTCCATCACTGGCTTATGGAGAAAGAAAATGTGATCTGCATACACAGGGGGTTGTATTTGGCCATAAAGAAAAATGAAATTACATAATTACATCATTTTTTTACTTACTTTTTTTTTTTTTTTTTTGGTGTTGGGGTTTGAACCCGGGGCCTTTTCCTTGTAGGGGGGGACTTTGCCCACTGAGCTCTGTCCCCAGCCCGAAATTATATCATTTGCAGGAAAATGGATGGAACTAGAGAACTTCATGTTAAGGAAAATAAGTCCAATTCAGAAGGTCAAGGGTCGTATGTTTTCTCTCCTAAGTGCAGAAGCTAGAGAGGAAAAAGGATAACAAAGGTGGGGGTGGATCCCCTAAAAATCAAAGGGAGATCTATAGAGGAAAGGGATCAAGAGGTGGGAGATAGGGAGGGAGCAGGGGAAGTGCTGGGGAGGGCTATTGGTCAAATTCTATCCTTCCATTGTGTGCACGTACAAACACGTAACAACAAATACCATCACTATGTACAACTTTAATGCACCAATAGAAACAAATGAGGAAATAAAAAGAGAAAGGTGAAAGAGGGGATATTTGGGGGAAGGCTTTGCAGACTGAGCAGGAGCCTGCCAGAGAGAAAAGGAGGAAGCATGCCCGAAGGAGAGAAGAGAAGGACCAGACACACAGACGTGAAAATGCGAAGCACTCTTGGAGAAATGATCAGCCCCAAATCAGGGCTTCTCAAAATGCAGTGTGCCCGGGGAGGCTCGTTGACCTAGGTTGTGGGTCTTCTGATTGAGGACTGAGCGTTCTCGGGTGCTGCTGATAGATGATCCTTGCTAGAGACCTCTGACCCAGATAAGAGAATGATCTGGAACTCCCCTCCTCCCATGGAGTGTGCGTGTGTGTGTGTGTGTGTGTGTGTGTGGCATGCCAGGGCCAGACTCACAGCAAAAGGAAATTCCCGGAAGAGGTAAGGATTTCTTCTTTTCCTGCGAGGAGCGGGCTGGTTAAATTTTACTGTCGGTTTTGGGAGTAATTCATACTGAAACTGTTCAGTGGGAGGAAACGGGTAAACCACAACTGGGAACTTCAATGGGGGAACCTAGGATTTTATTGCATTTCTGCCCGCTCCGTGCCCCTGTTCACGGGCCGGGGAGGGCCCGAGGCCAGAGGAGTTGAAACACACTGGTTCTTTGTTGTGCGAGTGAGAGAGTGAGTGTGTCCAGTTGCAGAGAGGTTGGCATTTCAATAGTCCTGCCTCCACTTTGGGGGTCCTGAATCTGCTGGCCTTTATCACCCAGAGGATCCATGGATCTCCAAAGCCACGAGCCAAGAAGGGATGTGGTCCTGGGGAGAATGGAGAGGGTCTGGCAGTACGGGGCTCCGATGGGTGGGGACAGATGTCAGCCCTGGAAATTCTTCCTTTCACTTCTAATGCAATTACCCTGCTTTGCTTCTCTCATTTTCCAGGATGGAAAAACCTCAGCTGTATCTGCCATTGTTCTCCAAGCCTTTAAACGGGAGGAATCACCCTGAAAGATCAGCCTCTGATAATAGAATCGCAGCCTCGGACACAGCCAGCCAGCTCGGGGGTGCATTTATCCAGTGGTGGAGGAAAAAATGGGAGGCTCCTGGCTCCAGCTCCCCCGCCCGCATGCAGTGCATGCTTTGCCAGCTCAGAGTCAGCAGCTGTGAGCGCCGTGCGCCTGGCAGGGCCCCCAAAGGCCAGAGGTTTAAACCCCCACCATTGCTGCCAGGAAGGACAGGGAAGAATGGGAATCGGGAATCCCAGAGCCAGGCAAAGGGACAAAATCAAGACATCCAGTTCTGTGTGCCACCTCTATTTCCATTTCTAATGAGGCTCTCCAGTCCTCCACTGTTGTCTTCTGAGAAGCTTCTAGAAGCCCACTACATCGTCCTGGAGACGCCAGGTCTTCATTCCAGGATTTTCGTTTCCCGGCTGTTGACCAGGAAGGAGGACTCAGAGCATGGTCACCTAGAAGACGGATCCCCCCGGATCCCGCGCGGGCCTGGTGTGGGGGTCCCTCCTGAGGCACGCGCTCCGTTTATTTGGGATGGACCCTTTATTATCAGTGCTCTTGATGAGACTCTGGGTTCCTTTCCAGAGGTGAAGCATTTTTATCGTCATGTCTATTACCCCTCACAAGAACCCAATTAGGGGAGATTGCCTCAGCAGAGGAGGATGATTAAATTCACAGATTTATTGCAAAACCACCTTGGGAGTTATGGAAAATGAGTTTCACTGCGAAGCTATCTTAAAAAAGAAATCAAGCTGTGAGCCTGCACCTTGAATCATCCATCTACAGCAGATCATAAAAACACCCGGAACCTTCCTTGCAGTTTACTCGGCTCCAGAGAGGTGCCAAATGCTTCTTCCAGGCCCATGGCACCTCCCGGAGGGAAAGATGATGGGCTCCATTTCATGGGACACAGGGGACGTTCTGCGTGGCAGCAGCATAGGACAGACAGAGGCAGGCCTGCTGCCAGAGAGGAGATCAAACAAGAAGGCTGCCTTTTGCAAATCTTCCTCCACTGGGCAGGGAGGCCCTGTTCTAGTTTGGTCTCAGAAAAGTTGCTAAGTAGCAGCGACGTCAATGTAGTCCAGTTTTCCCTGGAAACAGGGACAGCAGCCAGGTGCGGTGGCGCACGCCTGGGATCCCAGCGGCTCTGGAGGCTGAGGCAGGAGGATGGTGAGTTCAAGGCCAGCCTCAGCAACTTAGTGAGGCCCTAAGCAACTCAGAGAGACCCTGACTCTAAATAAAATACAAAATAGGGCTGGGGGTGTGGTTCAGTGGTTAAGCACCCTGGGTTCAATCCTCCCCACCAACAAAAAAAAAAAAAAAAAAAAAACAACCAGGGACAGCAACTAATGGTGCATTCCTGACCCAAACCTGATGCCCCATAAGTCTCACTTTAAAACTCCAGCTTTGGATGAGGATATTCAAAGCACACACCAAACACACACGGTTAGGGTTTTATTTAAGGCGACATCTCCCAAACTGTTTCCTGCAGAACCCTCACTTCCCAGGATGCTCTGGAATAAGAGGTTTTCTGGTGGTAAAGACGGGCAGTGCCGTATGCTTTGTGCCCCTGGATTCATGATCCTTGTTAACATTTTAATGGAAGCTAACAGTTAATGAAAATCTACCTGAGCCAAGTGCTAAATACTTCTAGGTTGGTTATTTATTTCTTTAGGCACCAGGGATTCAACCCAGGGGCACTTAACCACTGGGCCACATCCCCAGCTCTTTTTATTATTATGAGTTTTTATTTTGAAACAGGGTCTTACTAGGTTCCTACAGTCTCGCTAATTGCTGAGGCTGGCCTCGAACCTGAGATCCTCCTGCCTCAGCCTCCTGAGCCACTGGGGGCAATAGGCATGCACCACCATGCCCGGCTACTTTTTATCTAACCAAATCTTCCAAAAGCACTGAGGTAGATGTTCATTAATTCCATTTTGCACATGAGGAAGTTGAGGATCTGTGAAAGGTAAAGCCAAGTTTCAAATCCACTCTCATTGCCAAGTGTACACTCCGAACCACTGAGCTTTATCATCTTCCCACTAACTCTGTAGAGGTTGCTCACATTGCTGTTAATAATGCACTTTTTTTTTTCATGATTGCTTTTTTTACACAAGTGAGTCCATTCTTTGTCGACCATCTTTTGTGGCTATCTCTAATTTCCTTTTTTGTGTCATTTCATGGACCCTGCCTGGGATCACTTTAGGGGATATCTTCCCCTCATGTCAAGCTTTTCTGCTCCCATCTAACCTGGCCTTTCCAAAACGGCTTTGGGCATGCTTTAGTGCACAATGACTGGCTGAACAGAGATGTAAAGGAAACAGGACGGAACTGAGTTTATTTACCCTGCCTCTGGCAGGAGAGGCTCTTCCGCACAAGGAAAGTGTGTAAAAAGTAAAAGTAGGATTAAAAAAAAATGCTGAGGACATTGAGTTACTTTGCATGTTGTATGGAATTTCAATTTCTTGCACCACTGGGGTCTTAATAAGTTGGTAATAAATTATCTTATGTAAGAGAGGGGGAGTGAGGAGAGGGAGAGGCAAGGAATGATTTTGTACTAAAAAAAGAGCTGATGAAATTTAAGAACCGTGTGTGTGTGTGTGTGTGTGTGTGTGTGTGTGTGTTTCTGCTAATGATCTTACCAATGCATATGCTGGCTCAGGAAATGGCCTTTGAAAGGGAAAGAGAGAAGAATAACAGCCATTAGTAGTGACCTCCTCTTGCAGGGACAGAATCAAACACAGAAAGGGCGTCTGTAGGACAGTGCACCGTCCGCCCTCCACGCTACTGCACTTCTGGACGATGACTGCCTCCCACCCGGCTGCATCCCTGGACAGCGCGTGCCTGGGGGCATGTGCTGTCTCTGCCCCCGCGAGCGCTCAGGGCTGACTGACCGAGCCCCTGCACTGGACGCGCCTCTGCTCATCGCAGGCCGGACGCCCTGTGTGCCTTGTGCTGTGAGATGATTGTGTGGAATGTTTTTGTCGTTTTGCTTTGTGGCTGAGACTGCGCTCAGCACCCTCTGTGGGTTCTCTCCCCGTCTCCTTCCGCCCCCAGAAGAGTCTCACAAAGTGGAAATGTCCTTAGCTGTGGTTGACAGAAGAGCACCCTGGGTCACAGAGGAGAAGCGGCTCAGTGAAGGACACGGAGCCGCTGAGAGCACAGTGGGGACGCTGAGCTCTTCCCCCAGCACCTGCTGCTCCCTCCCACCTTACAGGACAATGTGTGGGAGCTCCCCGTGGCCACACTGCTCCTCTGGCAGGCTAGATGGCTTCTGTTTCAGAAATGTAGATAGAAAAGAGAAAATGTCTCTAAATAAAAAATAGGGCTGGGGGTGTGGCTCAGTGGTTGAGTGACCCTGGGTTCAATCCCTGGTACCAAAAAGAAAAAAAAAACATGTGAATCATTACTAACCAGGTGGGTGGGACCTCAGTGCTGCTTGGGAGTGGGGAGCGATTACTTGTTTTAGGGAAAATCCTAATTGTATGACTATAAAATATTTGGGGTAAAATTGCCAAGAACACCAATGCTGCCTGCGACCCAAGCAGCTTCCCCGCATTTGGACCATCGCTGAGATATTAAGAATTCGTTCTTTTTTCCTCCAACCTTACACAAAAATGCTTAGAATGGTTCTGAAATGTCACTTCGTTCTTTGAAATGAAACACCCAGTGAGCTGCCTTCTAAAGCTCAGAGGATGTCATCTTTAGGAAAACGCCAAAGGGAGAGAAGATGAGAGGCAGGGCCAGGTCCACGGCCTTCCTCCTCTAGACACTCTAAAAATGGAGCCAAAGCTCTTCAGCCAAGACAGAGACGAGTCACCCAACCATGAGACACGGAGGACCCCGAATCGCACCTCCAAGGGAAAGGCAGATCTGGAGAAGCTGGGTGGGGTGCAGTGCCAACTACGGGACTCTGAGAAAGGAAGAGCTAGAGAGAGCGAAAAGATCAGTGCTCAGCCAGGGTTGGAGGGAGGGAGGGATAGACAGACAGATGGGGGGACGGATGGACAGACAGAGAGAGGGAAGGATGGGTGGACAGATGGACAGACAGAGAGAGGGAAGGATGGGTGGACAGATGGAGGGATGAGCAGATGGAGGGGGGATAGACAGATGGAGGGAGGGATGGACAGACAGATGGAGGGATGAGCAGATGAACAGAGGAATAGACAGAGAGAGGGGGTAGAGAGATGGAAGGAGGGACAGATGAGGGATGAGCAGGTGGAGGGAGGGATGGACAGATG
>JAJEJO010003869.1:122596-156140 GCA_020662805.1 Glaucomys volans
CAGGTGGAGGGAGGGATGGACAGATGAGGGATGAGCAGGTGGAGGGAAGGATGGACAGATGGAGAGATGAGCAGGTGGAAGGAGGGAGGGATAGACAGATGGAGGGAGGGATGGACAGACAGATGAAGGGAAGGAGGGACAGATGAGGGATGAGCAGGTGGAGGGAGGGATGGACAGATGGAGAGATGAGCAGGTGGAAGGAGGGAGGGATAGACAGATGGAGGGAGGGATGGACAGACAGACGAAGAGAAGGAGGGACAGATGGAGGGATGAGCAGGTGGGAGGAGTGGGGATGACAGATGGGGGAGGATGAACAGACAGATGGAGGGATGAGCAGATGAACAGAGGAATAAACGGAGGGAGGGGGGTAGACAGATGGAAGGAGGGATGGACAGACAGATGAAGGGAAGGAGGGACAGATGAGGGATGAGCAGGTGGAGGGAGGGATGGACACATGGAGAGATGGGCAGGTGGATGGAGGGAGGGAAGGAGGGAGGAAGAAAGGGACAGATGGAGGGAGGGAGGGAACAGAGCTGGGGCACAGGGACCTGGGGGACCGTGAACTCCTCCATATGGTACCGCAATGAAAGGACCACGTCACCACATTTGACAAAATCCAGAGAATGTAGGACGCAGAGAGCAAACCCGAATGTCAACTGTGGGCTTCAGCCAATGATCACATCCCCGTCCATCCTAACCCGGGCGCCCACTGATGCCAGATGACGGTCATCGGGGAGTCCAGGCAGGAGGCAGGAGGGAGAAGAAGGCACCTCTCTGTACTGTCCCTTCAATCTTTCTACAAGCCTCTAACTGCTCAGGAGGTTGTCTTGATTTTAAGAAAAATTAAACAGAAGAGAATCAAGCTGCTTCCCGGCCTCGCAGCATCTCCCTGGACCACGTCCCCTCGTGGGGGAAAGATGGTACCCTCGGTGCGCAATAGGGACTCAGCGCTCAGGCGGTGACAACCCAGGAATATATGAAAGGTCAGTTTAAACGTCTCAGTGGGTCGGAAAGACAAAGAAGACTTTGTCCCCCATAGAATTCATCCCATGGAACCGTGGAGATGGCAGGAGATAAAACAATACTCTTTATCGCCGGCAGATTAACCGGCAAGGACATGTTCTCTCTATTTATATTGTGGGATCCTGGGGACAATGGACCTTTGTCCTCCCACCTGGAGGGAGAAGGAGCCCAGGACAGAGGTGGGGGTTTGTGAGGCCCCGCAGTTCAGATTTCTTACCTGCCTCTCTGAGGGACATTCCGTTTCATAGCCCACCTCCCAGTCCAAAGAATGTGGAGACCAGGAAGCCCGTGTCCAGAGGGGGGCAGGACCCGCCGCACTCAGGGCAATGGTGGAATGTAAAACTCCCTGTCGAGAGAAGTCCAACACAGCGAGGCATGTTTGGGCTTCCGGGAGGACGTAGGGCTGCAGGTTTCCTGTGGGTCTTGCTGCTGCTTCTCTTCCCTCGACTTTTGCAAAGTACCAGGCACAGGGTGGAGGCTTAACAGAGGCTTGGAGGCTGAACGAGCCTCAGGGACTTTGCCAGAAAGAAACAGAAAAAATGATCCATGGACGCTGACACTGGCTGAGCCAACGGTTCCGCTAAAGCTCCAGGTACCTGTTCTTTGGCGGGCACGTGTGCACCGAGGGCTTCCTTCGCTCTACACTCTGGCTCGGAATGGACTCTGTTGGTTTCTATCGCCTTTGCATCAACCAACCTTTGCCCTCCTCTTCTTTCTTTCTTTATTTGTTGGTCAATACTCTGCAAAAGTCTAGTCCATCACTTATGGTCTCCAGCCCAGATCCATTTATTTTTTCTTTTTGTACCAGGGATTGAACCCAGGGGCTCTTAACCACTGAGCCACATCCCCAGTACTTTTTAATGTTTTATTCAGAGACAAGGTCTCTGAGTTGCTTAAGGCCTCCCTAAGTTGCTGAGGCTGGCTTTGAACTGGCGATCCTCCTACCCCAGCCTCCGGAGCCACTGAGATTATAGGCGTGCGCCACCATGCTTGGCTGCCTTCTTAATATATGAGGTTTGCCTTTTATTTTTCATTTTGACCTGCGGGGACAGTCTGTGATCTCAGCCCGTTAATCAGAGTGCTGTTATCTCAATTCTTTTGTGGGATTCGGAGAATACCTGACTCAGGCTGAACCTGTGAAAATCCCACCTGGAAATCTGCCAGCACCATTCGAGGTATTCCATTTCTGTTGGGGCTGATGACATGGTCAAGGCAAGCCTGGAGGTCATAGTGGGCTTCTTTATCACCATTTGGGGAAAATCTCCTTGAAGATGAAGTCAAAACAGAGAAGCACTGGATGGAGAGGGAACCAGTCCTGGTGAAAGTATCTGAGTGACACGAACCGGCCAAGCCCAAAGTCAACATGTTTGTTGAGCCCTTCGGAGAAAAAGGCCACCAAGTTCCCAGAATGTTAATCCCAGTTATCATGCACTGGCGTACCTACTTTCCCTCTCATATTGGAATTGGGTCTCCATGTTCTTCCATGTCCTTGGGGTAGAATTCTAAGTGGGAGATGGTCTGCCCAGAGCCTCAACCGGATTCTCCTGGCCTCATCAGAGCTCCAGATGGACAAAGGACATCCAAAATGGAAAGCCCTGGAAATATCACCACCCAATGCCAACAAAAGGCAGGATTCTCCTGTGTGGAACATTTTGCTACACCATGTACTGACCATTATTTTGAGTTAGAGAGAGTTGGCACGTGGCAGAGTCCTGCTGAACAGATTGGGACATCAGGGAACAGGCCCTGGGGCAGAGCCCGGCCCACATTTGGAAGACATGGCCCAAGGCCCCTGGCCTCCCATCACCCTCCAGGTTCCATTAAGTCTAGGAGTGGGACTAAGAGCTAAGACAGCTTGGATTTGAAAAATAACCTCCATTCGTGGGTGGATTGGGGGGACAAAGAAAACTTCTCTGCAATTTTTTTCTTACCTTCGCCACCAAATCTAATAGAACTCACACCTATAGCTCCACGGAGCTGATTCTCTTCTGCCAACGTTCATTCCCTTTGCCTTCCACCACAGCCCCACGAGGGAGGTCATCACAGAATCCCCACCTTACAGTAGAGAGAAGTAGGGGGCTCGAGCACTTCCAGAATCTGTCATAGAGCTCCAAGCAGGATTCAGACCAAGTCCTGGGACCCAGGCTTCCCACCACGGTATCATATTGCCTTCTTTGTGGCAAAGAACAAAACGGTGCTTGGTCATTGGCTAGAGAACTGGGAAGAATGCTGTGAAGAGACGGGACTTCCACACCACCCAGCATGCTGGGAAAACTACCAGGACGGAGAGAAGTGACTTACCCCAAGTTCAACAGCAAGTCCAAGAAGTGGGCCCCAGGGTCTGGTCCTGGGCCACCAGTTCCCTCCCAGTGCCTACCCTCTTGCTGTGGGACACGTGTGCTTTTCTCCCCAGATGTTCATCAGATACATCAGCCATTACACTTCTAAGACACTTCCAGAACACTTGGGGAGCTGCAGTGTTCTGAGACTGTTTCCCTCTCCTGTTGGGGTTCCAGGACCTCCCCGAGATTCAGAAATCAAGGATTTAATGCCTGGCCCTACAGGGGGACACCCAGGGCCCTGCTCCTCCCTGGTGGCCAGCCTCCCCCTGATGCGTCAAGGCCTCTGTGCTCTCGGGAACATGTTTCAACATGAGTCCTTCGTTGACACCAAACCCAGCACAGATAATCGGTCTGTCATGGGTGAATTATGGGACTTATCTCAGTCATTAACACCGTATCCCACAGAAAAGAAGCGGACAGAAGCGAATCTGCTAACAGAGCCCCAGACAACGGAGGAGGTCAGGTGCAGAGGGGAGGTCTCTCTGGCTTCAGGACCCGGGAGCCTTTCCTTCCCCTTTCCAGGTAGCATGCAGGGCACTGAGGACAGACGCCCGGCCCTCGGAGCAGCATCTGCACCGTCTCCAGGTGGCAGGAAGGGTTTCCTCCTTTGCCTTCCTCATTTCATTCTGGAAGGGCAGAACCATCTCATGTCAGGAGAGCAGGTCGGACACTTGGAAAATATAAGAAAAGAAACCCTCACCACACTGAGGGACACTGAGGTCCAGGCTCCTTTTGAAGTTAAAGGGAGATAGAAGCATGCATCAGTTTTTTGGGGGTTTCCAGAGACCAGACAAGATCCATGTAGCCACTTTTTGACCTTTAACGGTGGAGATAGAATTTGCTAAAGGAAGAGGGGCCTGATGCACTGAATCTCACCGCTGGCCACTCTGAAAACCATCTGGATCTTGAAAGCCTGGCTTCCAGAATTGAGGGTGGCAGAGAACTGGGTCAGGCCACCTCGGGGTGTGTTCCTCTGTTCTGCCTAATCAGGGGAGAGGAACCTACAGGACTTACAGATCAACTAGTTCTCAAGTATGATTCAATTTGAACATTCATATTCTACCCATCAAGAATATTCTTTCATGAATCAATAAGTAAATAAAAAAAAAGAGAATATTCTTTCAACTGGGCACAGTGGAGCAACGCCTATAATGCCAGCACCTCCGGAGGCTCAGGGAAGAGGACCATTCAAAGCCAGCCTCAGCAACTTAGTGAGGCCTTCAGCAACACAGTGAGACCCTGTCTCTAAATAAAATGTAAAATAGGGCTGGGGGTGTGGCTCAGTGGTTAAGTGGTTCAATCCCTGGTACCAAAATTAAATAAATAAATAAATAAATAAATAAATAAATAAATAAATAAATACAAAATAAAAAAGCACATTCTATTATGGACCAGAAACCTACTTCAGTGGCAGCCACAACTTCCTGGTATAGTGGTGCACTGCTTGAAGCAAGAGGCATCACACAAGGATCAGATGGGAAGACCCGAAACCCACCCACTTCACCCACCCACCTCGTTGGGGATCTTCCTGGCCCCTGGGTGTTAGATTTCCCATCGTTCCCTATTCCAGATGCTTCTCCAGACAGAGTTAGCATTCCCACAGCACCTTATGGTTTCCTTTTTCTAGCTTTTATTCCATTTTAAATTATTTGGCTGGTACCTGCTGCCCACCTAGACCCACAATACCCACCAGGTGAGACGGTTACTCCCGCAGTCAGATCCCCAGGGCCCACAGTTGCATGGTATTCACTGAGTAAGGAATGGGCATCGCAAGACCCTGACATTACGTCTTAGCTATTTATGGAGGAGGGCTTTTACCGGCCATTAGCCTGTGTGGAACGGGCACTGAAGAAGATTTGAAGTCATCTACACATACACCAAGCTCTTCAGTTTCACCCAGTCACAAAACATTCTCCCTACCATTTGACCCAGCTCTCCTTCTCCTTGGTATATACTTGAAGGACTAAAATCAGCACACTACAGTGACACGGCCACATCAATGTTTACGGCAGCTCAATTCACAATAGCTAAGCTATGGAACCAACCTGGGTGCCCTTCAACAGATGAATGGATAAAGAAATATGGCATATATACAGAATGGACTATTACTCAGCCTTAAAGAAGAATGAAATTATGGCATTTGCTGGTAAATGGAAGGAACTGGAGACTATCATGTTAAGTGACATAAGCTAATCCCCCCACAAAACAAAAGGTCAAATGTTCTCTCTGACATGTGGATGCTAACACACCATAAGGGGGAGGGAAGAATAGAAGGTCACTGGATCAGACAAAGGGAATGAAGGGAACGGGAAAGACAGTGGAATGAATGGACATCACTTCCTGTGTTCACATATGGACACACGACCAGGGAGACTCCACACCATGTACAAGCACAAGACTGGGAAGTCACACCCCGTGTGTGTGACGTGTCAGAGTGCACTCCACTGTCACGCATATCTAAACAGAAAAAGAAAAAAACAGTCTCCCAGTTTGTCTTTTCTTCTCCCCGTTTCTCTGACGCTCTCTCCTCCACGGTGATGTGCAGACGGAAACCCGTCTACACTACGCGGAGTTCTTACTGTAATAAGCAAATCAATGAATTTCTCTCATCGCCCCCAGGTTTGTGTTTCAGGTTGGCTCTACTAACAAACAAACAAACAAACAAACAAAACAAGTCCCTCCTGAGTCACCACCAGCTCCTGTCCTGAGTCACCACCAGCTCCTGGCTTTGAGCAAAACAACCTTGGCGACCGCATTTAACAACCGCGTTCAATTTTAATCATATTGGGTTTTTTCTGTCTCTCTGATTCTATTTGACTCATAAGTATTTATATCGAGCTTCATATCACGCATTTCACGGCTTTGTAATAAGTGAGCACATCTGAGAATCCTATGAGAGGCTCCCCAGAAAGACGTAATATCAGGTAAAAGGACTGAGTAGTTTCATAAGGTCCGAGTGAAGTAGTTGTCAGCTCAGCAGAGCCTGTTCTAAGGTGTTCCAAGAAAGGCTTGTGATAACTACAAAGCAAAAACCTATAGTAGGTACATGAAAGAAAGGCACTGTCTCTATGGCCCACGCCTGTCATGTTCTATTGACAAATGGAGCAATACCTTTTTTGGGGGGGCAGGTGCTAGGGATTGAACTCAGGGCATTTAACCACTGAGCCACTTCCCAGCCCTCTTCATATTTTATTTGGACACAGGGTCTCATTGAGTTGCCTAGGGCCTCCCTAAATTGTTGAGGCTGGCTTTGAACTCTCGATCCTCCCGCCTCAGTCTCCCGAGCAGCTGGGATTACAGGTGTGCGCCACCGCATCCAGCTAATAGTCTTTTTAATTGCCAACATCTGAAGCCATGCTATTGTAAGTCTTGGGGTTCGTATATGATGCCTTTAAGCCTCACATTGTTGACAATGACGGTTCTACAATTGGTTTTACTTATGGCCTGTCTTTTTGATTGACACTTATTCTTCCAATTTATCATTTTGTGCTAGAAGATGCCCACATGCCATTGCAGAGGCCCTGAGCTCCCCCACTTAAATTTTTGAATAGAGCATTTAAATTGCAAGTTAGATCAGACCGTGGTAATAGTACCTTTCAAATCTAGTGACTACTCGTGCGTCTTTTCTTCTTGATATTTTGCTTTAACAAAAGTACAAAACTTGATTTTTACCTTTTGCATGACTGCATTCCATTCCTTCTTTTTAGACATACCAGGCAGTGGCATGTATCTGCACACACGTGGGGTGTGACTTATTCTAACTAAGATCCCATCCGTGGGTTGAACATGATGTGAAGCCGCCCCTGGAAGTGATGTCCAGTTCATTCTATTGTCTTTCCTATTCCCATCCCAAGTCAACGCATTTTAAATGCATAGCTTTATTTTACGTGGATGATTGAGAGATATGACAAACACCTTCCATTCCATGCTGTGAAAAATACCTAGGTAAGTGTTTTGACTTAAAAACGTGGATCACCGAATCTGGTCCTAATAAAATCATTGTTTATGTCAGTCTTGAAACACTTGCGTGAGACGACGCTGAGCATTTCATTCCTGTTGGTTCATTTACCCACATGACTTCCACAACGACTTGAGTCAAGTTGTCCTTCCACAGGCCCTCGGAGGGGGTGGCCATTTGTCCAACCTTAACAGAACTGGAAGTGGGAGAGTAGCAAGGCACCTGGTCTGTCCACTCCGATCAGCTGTTTGCCACCCTCTCTGAATCCTTGGAAGGTCTGTGCTTGCTTTATTGACTGTGTTTCAGGAACGCGAAGCTGTCCTCAGCTGCAAGATGCTCCGATATTTATGTTCCAGCCCAACAGGCCGGGGCTGACCGGGTGTGGCACCGTGCTCTGTCCTGACCGGCAGTGCTCCAGCTCATCGATGGCCTTGTGAGATACAGATTTCATGATCGCTGAGCCTCAAAGACGAGTGCGGCCTGGGAGCCTGGCTCTTCTGACTCGTGTTTCAGATCAACGTCATCGGCCCGTGTGCTTCTCCGCGATGTCCTTCTCCACGTCAGCGACGGAGCCGACAGTAGAGCGGTCCTTAAAGGAATGTTCCACTCGGAAGTTTCCTTACAAGTTGTTGTCATTCTTTCCACAAGTATTTTGTTTCCTTTTTTTTTGTTTGTGGCTGTGCTGGGGATCAAACCCAGGGCCTGTGCTTGAGGCGAGCACCCTACGTACTGAGCTAGATCCCAGCCCTCCACAAGTTTTGATATGCATGATTTTGATACGTATGAACCAGCAAAGTCAACGCCTCTCAGCTAAATACTTAAAAAGTCCCATTTTAGAGTCAATGAAAGATGGCGTTACGATGCCTCCTTGTAGACCGGGATAAAGAACCCAAGATTCATCAATGTAAGGCATATTTTATAGTATTTCACTTCCATCGAGCCCAACAGGGATTGTTAGAATGCATTTATTTTATGTTGTTTTTTATCTTACTTACATTATCTTCATTTGTTAAATGCGTATGATCCCTTAGGGTTTGGTCTACGGTCTTCGCTTGTTCATCAAGTCATTAAATGCAAGAAAAGTGTACGTTGACCCACTGAAATAAGATTTTCAGAAGTTAGACAATTTGTTCAAAGTCACATTGTTCCTGTTTTTCAAAATTTTTATTTGTCCTTTTTAGGTACACATGACAGTAGTGTGCATTCTGACACATCACACCTACATGGAGTGTGGCTTCCCGTTCTTGAGGTTGCACATGGTGTGGAGTCTCACTGGTCGTGTGTTCATATGTGAACATGGAAAGTGATGTCCATTCATCCCACTGCCTTTCCTGTTCCCCACCCTCATTCTTCTCATTCCCCTTTGTTAAAGACAAGATTTGACTTCAGTATTTCTGACACCAAGCTCCAGTCTCCTAACGACTGTGCGACCCGTCCTCCATGTAACGCAGACACTGGGAGAGTGAGAACTGGCCGCTGATCTCAACGATCCTCACGTGCTGGGTAATGAGGCGGGAAGAACAAAGGGCCGCCTGGCCTTCCCTCTGACTGCCCGCAAGTGTATAAAGCACCATGAACAGGATTCCTATCAACTTCTCTCCCCAAGGCCAAATATTAACAGTCACCCTTCAGGGACAGATCTGGAGGTAATGGGCCAATATTTCTTGCAGCATCGCCATCTTGCTTTGAAAGCTCCCGGGAGTTATCTATAAAAATGACCAAAGTCCTAGTTGTCTTTCCGGCCTCTTATAGGAGTTAGGTTTATATATTCTTTTTTTAAACCAATAATCAGAAAATTTCATTTTGGCAAACATTCGACAGGAAATTAATGCTACTTCCTTCACATGATTACGGCCCACAGTCCGAAAGAAGGGGACACGGGCACTTGTTTCATGCTGCACCCGATGCAGAAAGATTTTCCTGTTTAGGGACCGCTCTCCATGGCCAGGCTTCTGTGGTTATTTTGCTTTTAAAAAGAAGAAAAATGCAGTCCTCCCTCAGGATTTGAGGAGAATTGGTTCCAGAACCTGCGCAAATGCCAAAATCTGAAGGTGTTGCAGTGCATTATACAAAATGGCGTGGCGTTTGCCTTCGACCTGCGTGATCTCCTGAGTGCGCCAACTCTAGATCGGTTCTCACACCTAACACCACGCGTCAGGAGCCGCTGTGCCATGTCACTGAGGGAACTGACCAGGAAAACCCCTCTACGCGTTTAGTCCAGACACAACATTTTAATTTTTTTTAAGAGGATCATCTCTGGCATTTCTAGAGTTTGTGAGCCCAGACTTTGTTGGGAAAATGTCAGTTTCAACTGGAAAACCTTTTAGACAGCGTGAGCCCAGGTTGCGTCTGCCAATGCCAATGCCCATGTCCGGTTGAAGGGGGCGCGTGGGGCTCGTGGCGTGAGCAGTCGTGCACGTCCCGCTCCCGTGCCCCCCACACCCCAGCCCTCCCCACCCCCTCCCATCTTCCCAGGTCTCTAGCCCGACACCACTGTCTCTCCTACCCACAGCTGAGATCATCCTGCCACTTCCTTACTGAGTCCCTCTCCCCCTCATCTACCTACTGCTCTCCACCCCCAAAAGCCAGCACTTCCAGCCACCTCCCTGGCTCAGCCTCCACATGATCTAACCGGCCCCTTTCTCTGGTCCTCATGGTGGTGAAGTGAAAAATCTAATCACAGCACTCCCTAGCTTAAGGTCCTCGATGACTTCCTGTGGCTGTCAAGATAAGGTCCCATGTCCATTGTGCGGCTCACAAATCCCCTTGCAATGAGGTCTTGCTAACCTCCTGAGGCCCATCTCCTCCCCCACCCCCCATTTCCCTGCCTCTGTCAAATGGAACTGCTTTCAAAAACTCGCACATCCCACCGTCAAGCCCTTGTACCTGGGGTTCCTCTGCCTAAGATACCTTCCTTTTCAAGTCCAAAGTTAGATTTTTTTCATCCTCTGCATTTCCAGTGCCCAGGCTGGTTTCTTGTCCTGGGTTTGTTTGCTTTTTCTTGGTGCTGGGGATTGAGCCCAGGGGCACTTAACAACGGAGCCACACCCCCAGCCCTTTTTAAATTTTGTTTAGAGACAGGGTCTCACTGAGTTGCTTACGACCTCGCTAAGTTGCTGAGGCTGACTTTGAACTCTCGATCCTCCTGCCTCGGCCTCCTGACTCACTGGGATTACGGGTGTATGTCACTGTGCCTGGCTCACTTTGAAATTCTAAACCTGGTTCTACATTCTTAATGAATATTTTCTCTTTAGAACATGCGGTGTCTGTTTTCTTGTTAAGAATCACAGATGCGCAGACTCGGATTGACCATGGTCTCTGTCTCACAGTACCTTTGTCATAGCTCCTTGTATCACCTGTTTATATTTATTTGCTGGTTAGTTCTACCTTAATCAGCGTCCCCAAATTCACCATGCAAAACAAAAGCTAAGATCTTCACAGAAAGGGCTGGGATGCAGCTCAGTGGCAGAGCACGTGCTTAGCAGTGCAAGGCCCTAAGTTCCGTGCCCAGCTCTAAAACGAAAGCAAACAAAACAGATCACAGGAGCTGACAGCTACTCACACAGTGTGTCCATTTCTTAAAAATATTTTGCATCCTTGTACCTGAATCTGCATAATATAATCACCATTCTCTTACTTTGTAAATAGTTTAATTGCCTTTTATTCATTATATATTATGTATATTGTTTATTAGGTCTCCATGACAGTGGAGTGCATTCTGACACATCCTATATACCTGGAGTGTGGCTTCCCACTCTTGTGGTTGCACATGGTGTGGAGTCTCACTGGTCGTGTGTTCATATGTGAACACGGGAAAGTGATGTCCATTCACTCCACTGTCTTTCCTATTCCCATCCCCCTCCCTTCCCTTCATTCCCCTTTGTCTAACCCAGTGGACTTCTATTCCCCACCCCATCCACCCAGCTTGTTGTGTGTCAGCATCCACATATCAGAGAAAACATTTGGCCTTTGGTTTTTTGGGACTGACTTATTTCACTTAGCATGATAGTCTCCAATTCCATCCATTTACTGGCAAATGCCATGATTTCATTCTTTTTTAAGGCTGAATAATATTCTGTTGTGTATATATACCACATTTTCTTTATCCATTCATCTGTTGAAGGGCACCTAGGCTGGTTCCATAGTCTAGCTATTGTGAATTGAGCTGCTATAAACATTTATGTGGCTGTGTCTCTGTAGTGTGCTGATTTTAAGTCCTTTGGGTAAAAACTGAGGAGTGGGATAACTGAGTCAAACGGTGGTTCCATTCCAAGTTTCCCGAGGAATCTCCATACTGCTCTCCAGAGTGGTTGTGCCAATTAATTGCCTTTTATATTTGTTTCTGAATATGTTTTTCTTATCACAGTTGCTTTTAGCTTTATAAACATGGAATTGTGCTTCTGCAAAGTTTGGAGATAGTTTTCACTTCGCATCGCACCGTCGGCAATCATCCGTGCGGCTGTGCGTGCCTGCGGTCCACCTGGTCTCACTGCTACCTTACGTTCATTTATGAACAGCCCACATCATAGGAATCCACTTGCCCCTGAAAGTCCCCTGGGGTGTCCCTGGGATTTTGTTATCAGGAGCTGCGGGTCTCCAGGTCCTCAAGTACATATTTCCTGTTCGTGTGACATGCTGCAAATGCCATGTTGCAGAGTGTGCGAATCTTTCACTCAGAGGTAATGCCAACCCCGGCTCCACCGGCTGACTCAGTCCCGCCCCTCCCAGCAGCACACGTGAGATCCCTTTCCCACTCTCTGCATTGTCAGCCTTTATCATTTAAGGGTCTAACATAGTCTCTCATGTGATCTTGGTGTGTGTTTCCAGGATCACTAATGATATTGGACATTTCTCGATATATTTTGTGTGTGTGTGTGTGTGTGTGTGTGTGTTTATCTTCCTTGAAATGATGCTCACACAAGCCTTTCCCGCCGGCCTTCCTGTGCTGTTCTTACTGATTTTTAGGCCATTGAACATGTTTTTTATTGCAAATAATTGTAGATTGTATGTACTTCTTGCAAATTATAGTTGGTAGCTTGTTTTTGCAATATCTTCACAACATTCTAATAAATAGAAGTTCCTAATATTAATCTAATTCATTGACCTTTTTCAGTTACTGTTCTTTGTGACTCTCTAATGAAATATTTCCCCAGTATAGTTTCCTTTATGAAAATAATAGAAGGTTTGCTTTAAAACTACATTTGACAGAAAATGAGCTAAAAAATAGTATAAGCTGCCGGGCGTGGTGGTGCACGCCTGTAATCCAAGCGACTTGGGAGGCTGAGTCAGGAGGATCGCAAGTTCAAAGTCAGCCTCAGTAACTTAGCGAGGCCATAAGTAACTCAGTGAGACCCTGTCTCTAAATAAAATATAAAATAGGGCTGGGGATGTGGCTCAGTGGCCGAGTGCCCCGGGTTCAATCCCTGGTACCAAAAAAAAAAAAAAAAGAAAGAAACTAAAAACTAGGATGGGTCTGAGCTGGTCATATTGCTGCTGGGGTGACGGCATTGGCAGGCTGCTCCAGGGGGTTAGGTTAGGCTGTTCTCTCCCTTTTTCTAAGACAGTATTTTGGGATATCTTGGTATAGATAATTTTTTTTTTTTACTGTCTCATCCAAAAGAGATTTCACATGAATCACGGAAGTTATATGTGGAGCTGAAGAAAGGAAAGAGAAATTAATCACGGCTCCATCCACCAAGCTGTCTCAAGGAACCTACCTCTCTCTTTCTTCTGCCTTCTTTACCACAAAGCACCACATACCAACACGGGCCTTTTGATGCAAAATGATAGTATAATAAATGCTGGTTTTAAGCTGCTGTTTACCTAAAATATGAGCCACCCAACCTCTGTGGGGCTCCTCTGTGGATTGCCAGCTATCCTATCCAGCGTTGCCGCCCACCACCCACCACCCACGAGAAGACACAAAGCAGAAGCAGGAGAAGCTGGGTCGGAGGGTTGGGTGGGGACGCATATTTTATACTTCACTTGAAAACAATGTGAACATTCGGTTGTGTAATTTGTTGTTGTTGTTTTAGGTGGACACAATACCTTTATATCATTTTATTTATTTATTTATTTATTTATTTATTTATTTATTCATGTGGTGCTGAGGATCGAACACAGGGCCTCACACATGCTAGGCAAGCGCTTACCACTGAGCCACAACGCCAGTCCCATTTGTGCAATTTTTAATTTTGAAATTTATTACACTTTGTAACACTGACCTGCAGCCTCACATCTACCTCTTGCAGGGTTTGTGGTCACACTCTGGGTTCCTATCATTGTCAGTAACAGACCTTGACCACTCCTGTTACAACTGCCCGCAGCACCGACTTCGCTTGGTGCAATATCCTGAAGGGTCATCGCGCCGTAGCATTCTGCGAAGCGTCCTTTTCTCTGCTCCGTTGTGCGGGAGGACAAAGTTTGCTTATCCATTCACCCATCAACGGACACGTGGGCGCTCCATGTTGTAGCTCGTGTGAATAGTGCAGCTCATGAACATGGATATTGAGACCCTGAGCAAGATCCTCCCTTCATACCTTCGGCTGTATACCTGGAAGTAGAATTGCTGGATCATAGGGCGAATCCGTGTTTTAATTTTAAAGAATCCATCATAGTCTTCCACAGCATGTACCGCTTTACATTCCCACCAACAGCAACAGGGCTTCCAGTTCCTCCACGTTCTTGCTACCATTTGTAATTTTCTCATTTACTTTGTTTTGGTTTCTTTCTACTTCCTTTCTTTTCTTTCTCTTGTCTCTTTCTTTCCCTCCCTTCCTCCCTCCCTCCTTCCTTCCTCCCTCCCTCTGTCCCTTTCTTCCTTCCTTCCTTCCTTCCTTCTTTCTTTCTTTTTCTCTTTATTTCTTTCTTTCTTTCTTTCTTTCTTTCTTTCTTTCTTTCTTTCTCTCTTTCTTCTTTTCTCTCTTTTTTTGACAATAGCCATCTGAATAGGGGAGATGTATCTCATTGTGATCTTGATTTGCATTTTCTTAATGATATTAAACACCTTTTCATATGCTTACTGGCCATTTGTATATCTTCTCTGAAGAAATGCCTATTCAAGTCCTTTGCCCATTTTTGTGTACGGATTTTTCTGTTGTTGAACTTTGGGAGTACTTTACATATTCAGGATATTAATCTCTTATCAAATTTTTCCTTTGTTGCTTTTACCTTTGGTGTGATAGCTAAAATATGATTGCCAAATTCAACAACATGAAGTTTTGTCCTTTTTATTTCTGAAAGTCATATTGGTTATGGATTTATATTCAGCTCTTTGATCCAATTTGAGTTCATTTTTATATAGAGTGTTAGGTACGGATCTTTCTTCTTTTTGCATTTGCACATCCAGCTTTCCCAGTGTCATGTTTTGAAAAGACTGTCTTTTCCCCATTAAATGGTCTTAGCCTTTGTCAAAAATCATTTGACCATGGGACTGGGGCTGTAGCTCAGTGGCAGAGCGCTTGCCTGGCACATGCAAGACACTGGGTTTTATCCTTAGCACCACATAAAAATAAACAGATGAAATAAACGCATTCTGTCCCGCTACAACTACAAAACAATTTGTTTTAATCATTTGACCAACTGGGGTCAGGGGAACACGCCTGTAATCCCAGCAGCTCTGGAGGCTGAGGTAGGAGGATTGCAAGTTCAAAGCCAGCCTCAGCCACTTAGGGAGGCCCGAAGCAACTCAGTGAGACCCTGTCTCTAAAGAAAATATTTAAAAAGGCTGGGGATGTGGCTCAGTAGTTAAGCACCCTGGGTTCAATCCCTGGTATCCCTCCCCAAAAAATCATTTGATAATATTTGACTATATACACAAGGGATCACTTCTGAGCTCTCTATTTTGTCCCTTCAGTCTAGATTCTATTTAATTGTATTGGTTGGTATCATACGGTTTTCATTACTGTAGCTTTGTAATAAGCTTTGAAATCAGAAAGTCTGAGTCCTCTTGCCTCATTCTTCTTTTTTGAGAATGCTCTGACTACTCATAGTCCCTTGAGATTCTATATAAATCTTAGGATGGGTTTTTCTCTTCCTGCAGAAAAAGTCACTGGGATGTTGATGGGGATTGTATTGAGCCTGTTGACGAGGTCGAATAGCGGGGACATTCTAAGAATATTAACTTTTCAAATCCATGAATATGGATGTGCTTCCATTTTTTGATATCTTTTTAAATTCCCTTCAGGAGCATTTTATAATTTTCATTGTGCGTCTTTCACATCTTTGGTTCTGCTGCTACTATTTTATTCTTTGTGATGCTATTAAAAGTGGAATAATTTTCATAATTTCCTTTTCAGATTTCTCATTGTTGACCTGTGCTAATGCCACTGATCTTTGCATGGTGACTTTATATAATGCTATTTTGCTGAATTCATTTATCAGCTCTAGCAGTTTCTTTTTAGAACTATCAGAGTTTTATACATATAAAATCATATCTAGGAACAGAAGTAATTTTGCATCATCCTTTCTAACAAGGATATTTATTTTATAACATTTTATATCTTTTTCTTGCCTAATTGCTCTGGCTAGAATCTCTAGTAGTGTGCTAAACAGAAGAGGTAAAATTGGGCATCTTTGCCTCATTTCTGACCTTAAAGGAAAAGTTTTAAGTCTCCATTGATAATGATATCCCTTGTAGTGTTTGTTATAGTGACATATTTTCCTTCTATTCATGGTTTGTTAAGTACTTTTATCATGAAAACAAATTAAATTTTATTGAACACCTATTCTGCATTAATTGAGACTACCATGTATTTCTTTTCCCTTCATTCTGTTAATGTGGTGCATTCTGTTCATATATATTCATATGTTGAAACATCTCTGCCTTCCAGGAATAAATCCACTTGGTCATAGTGTTTAATCCCTTTAATATGCTGCTGAATTCAGTTTCCTAGTATAATGTTGAGAATTTTTGCATTAATGTTCATAGGAATATTGGTCCATAACTTTCTTGAGTCTTTCTCAGGTTTTGATATCAAGGTAATGCTGACTTCATAGAATGAGTTTGGAAATACTCCCTCCTCTTTGAATTTTTTAGGAATGTTTGAGAAGTATTGGTGTATTTTCTTCTTTAAATGTTTGGCATAATTCACCGATGAACCTATCAGGTCCAGGATTTTCTTTGGAAGTTTTATTTTTATTAATTATAAGGTCTCTCCAGATTTTTCTACTTATTTATATTTCTTCATGATTCATACATGATCTAGTAGGTTTTGCACTTCTAAGGTTTTGTTCATTGCATTTGAGTTGTCCAATCTACTGGTGATCCTTTTTATTTCTGTAAATCAGTGGTGGTGTCCTCAGTTTCATTTGTGATTAACATAATTTGAGTCTTCTTTTTTTCTTAGTCCATGTGGCAAAATTTTTGTTTTGTTGATCTCTTCAAAGAACTAACTTGAGTTTCATTGATTTCTCTGTTGTTTTTCTACTCTCTATTTTGCTTATCTCTGCTCTAATCTTTATTAGTTCATTCCTTCTGACAGCTTGGAGTTCAGTTTGTTCCTTTCCTAGTTCCTGAAGTTGTAAAGCTAGATTGCTGGTTTGGAATCTTCCGTGTGTATTAATGTGAGCTCTCGTAGCTATGAATTTCCCCGTTAGGACTATTTTCACTGCATCCTATAAATTGCTATATTGTCTGCTGTATTTTCATTCATCTCCAAGTATTTTCTAATTTCTCTTGTAATTTCTACTTTGATCTGTAGGTTGTTCAAGAGCATATTGTTGAATTTTCACAGTGTTTTGGATCTTCCAGTTTTATTTGTTATTGATTTCTAACTAGATCCTGTTGTGATTGGAGAAGATACTGTGTACTGTATCTATTTGTAAAATTCTACTGAGACTTAATTTGTAACCTAACACAGAGTCCATCCTGGAGGACATCCACCTGTACTTGAATGTGGGTGCTATTGTTTACAGAACACTCGACCCCGTACCCACTGGGTTCAGCTGGTTTGTTGTGTTTGTCTTCTGCTTTGCTGTTCCATTACAGAGAAGGATGTACTGAAGTGTTGGACTCTCCTCGTCTATTTTTCCTTTCAATTCTGTTGGGTTTTCCTTCATACATATTGGTGGTCTGTCATTGGGTATGTAAATGGTTATAATCGTTATATACTCTTGCCGTGTTGGACTTTATTAACATAAACTACCTTCTTCTTTTGTAACCTTTTAAACTTAAAGTCTAATTTATACAGTCACCAGCTGTCTTCTGGCTGCTATTAACATGGAGGGTCTTCTGCTCTCTGAACGCTTTCAATCTCTTTGTGTCTTTGGCTCTTCTGTGAGTCTCTTATAGGTAACATATGGTCACATTGTGTGGTTTTTATCCATTTTGCTGCTCTTTGTCTTTTTTTTAATATTTTTTTAGATGTGGACAGACCTTTATTTTATTCATTTACTTTTTATGTGGTGCTGAGAATCAAACCCACTGCCTCACACCTGCCAGGCAAGAGCTCCACCACTGAGCCACAGCCCAGCCCATCTTTGCCTTTTGATTGGAGAGTTTAACCCATTTACATTTAAAATGATGGTCAGGACTTCTGTCATTTTGTCATTTACTGCTCTATGCTTCGTTGCTTGTTGTCCCTTGCTTCCTGCATTAATGTCTTCTTAAGTTGATTTCTTACAATGAAATATAATATCCTTCTGTGTGTATTTGACAGTGATTTTCTGTGGTTACAATGGGAACTGCACTTAACATCCTACGGTTATAACACTCTAATATGAATTTATTCCAGCTTAATTTCAATATCCTATGAAAACTCTGCTCCATTGTGGATCCATCTCCACCTCTTTTATCCCCAAATCACATCTCTAGGCATTAAGAGTCCAAAACACATAAACTAACAATTCTTTGATGTGCATTATCTTTTAAACTCTGTAGAAAATTAAATGTGGAGGTAAAAACCAGTCATACCAATACTAGCTTTGAAACTAATAATCGTCTTTTTAACATTAATCTCTTCATCACACACACAAAAACAAAGAGTAGCGTATGCAGTTCTGTCACAGTAATCTTAGGGTTTTCTTTTTTTGGTTCATTGTACACAAATGGAGTTCAACTGTCATTTTTCTGGTTGCACATGAATGAATAAAGAAAGTATAGTACATATACACAATGGAATATTAACCTTAGCTTTTATAATTGCCCTTTCCTTCACCTGCATGGAGGTCTTCATTCTTCACACATCTTTAAGTTGCTGTCTAGTGTCCCTTTATTTCACCTTGAAGGATGCCCTTAAGCTGTTTTTACTGGGTAAATCTACTAGAACCCACCGACTTCAGCTCTTGCTTATCTGGAAACAATTAGAGAAACCTAGAGCTGATTCCCAGAGTTGCCATGATGGGCTCACAGGTCCACTGAGCTGGGGAGGTAGGTCGGTGGTAGAGCACGTGCCCAGCACACGCAGAGCCTGGATTTGATCTCCAGCACCACAAACACAAAAGTGAAAACAAAAACCACCAAAGCTGGAAACGTCTTCTTTTTTTTTTTTTTTTTTTTTTTTTATTTTTGAAGGATGGTTTTTACCGGAAGGTAGGATTCCTGATTCTTGAGTATAGTTTTTATTTTTTTAATCACTTTGAATACATCAGCCCACTACCTCTGGTCTCCAGCCTCTGATGAGAAACCTGCTGCTCCTACTGGGAGCATTGCCCGCTGTGTGGTGAGCGCTTCCCTCTAGCTGCTCTCAGGATTCTCTCTCTGTCTTTGGTTTTCAAAAGTTTTATTGTAAGTTGCCTCAGTGCACGTCTTTGTTCATCTTGCTTGGAGCTACTGAACCTCACACACACGCACACACACACACACACGCGCGCGCGCACACGCGCACACACGCGCACACACGCACACACACTGTTTTTTGGCAGTGCCGGGATTGAACCCAAGACCTGGCACGTGCTCGGCAGACACTCTACCACTGAGCCACGTTCCCAGGCTAAACTTCACAGATATTTATTTCACGTCTTTATCAAACCTGGAAATTTTTTTCGAAGCATTTCCTTTTTTATTATCGTTTTTATTAGTTGTGATGAACCTTTGTTCATGTACTTGGATGCGGTGCCGAGTCTCGAACCCGGTTCCTCCTAGGCAGGTGCGCTATGACTGGCCCGAGATGGAGAGTTCTGAAGTGCTGCTTCTCCAGACGGCCTTCCTGCCCTTTCCCTTTCCCTTCCTCGGGACTCCCACGTGCAGGAATTGTTCTGCTCGATCGTATCCAACGGGATCCTGCAGCTCTGCTCACCTTGCCTCACTCTTCCTTTTTCTGTTCCTCAGACTTGATAATTCCTATTATTCCACCTTCAAATGCACTGATGCTTTCTTCACCTGCTCAGATCTGCCTTTGATCCCTCTGGTGGTTTTTCATCTTAATGGTACTCAACTCCAGAATTTTCCATCGTTTCCTTTTAGGTTTTCTATGTATTGATTTGTCTGCTTTGGTCCTACATCATTTTCTTTGACTTTGCTGCATCTTCCTTTAGTTGTGGGGCAGTTTTAAAGTCTTTGTCTAGGAGAACTGCCATCCAGTCTTTTTAAGGGACAGTGTCTATGAATTTGGTGTCTTTGGGCTTTGTTTTTGTTTTCCTTGGAATGGAAAGTTTCCTTCTTTCTTTAAATGCCTTATGACTTTTTTTCTTTGTAGAAAGCTGGATATATGACCCTAATAATATAACTCTGGAAATCAGATCATATTCTGTCCCAAGGATTTGATTTTTTTAACTATTTTTATTTTTTTAAACTATTGTAAGCTCGGTCGATTGATGCGTAGGATCAGCCTGAGGTGTGAACTTCAGGTCTTCTCAGGTCTTTCCACAGACTGCACTCTTCCCTGGACATGCATGGTCACTTTCTAATTTTTCCTGTTCATGTACTTGGTTTTGACAGTGCTCTTCCCTAACACCTGGTTCACAAAAAAGGGAAGAAGATAAATGAAGCAGGGAATGGTATTGAGGTTTGTTGGTTTTTGTTGCTTTTTGTGTGTGTGTGCTGAAGATTGAACTCAGGGACACTCGACCACTGAGCCACATCCCCAGCCCTTTTTATATTTTATTTAGAGACAGGGTCTCACTGAGTTGCTTAGTACCTTGCTAAGTTGCTGAGGCTGGCTTTGAACTCCTGATGCTCCTGCCTCAGCCTCCAGCGCTGCTGGGATGACAGGTGCAAAACCTCTAGAAGTGACTTCAGCTGGAGAAGAAGGGCTTGCAACAGTGGAGCGAGGAACAGCGGGAGTTCACCTCCACCAGCCGGCATGAGCAAGAACAAGGTGCTCGGGATTCACTTCCCCAGCGAGGGCCGCATCCTGGCCTGCAGGGGGCTGCCCTCCCACTGTGTCCTCCTAGGACACAGAGATGTTTAGGTCTCTTTTTATAAAGGCACTAATCCCGTAGTCGGGGCCCACCCTCATGACCTCATTTAAACCTGATCATTTCCCAGAAGCATCACCTCCAAGTGCCACCATGTTGGAGTTAGGGAATCAACACCTGAATTCTGTGGGTCAAGCCATTCTGAGTCGTAAGCCATTGTGAATGCTGTACCTTTGTTTGGACAAAAACTATACTAACTAAACAGAACACAGAGTAAGGTAGTTATTCAAAATACATAGAGATAAATATAACTGGAGAACTAGTTAGTCCCCCTTTTTAGCACTTATGATATATCATGCACTCTAAATGGTTTTTTGGGGGGTATCAGTGATTGAACCCAGGGACACTCGACCACTGAGCCACATCCCCAGCCCTATTTTGTATTTTATTTATAGACAGGGTCTCACTGAGCTGCTTAGCCCCTCACTAAGTTGTTGAGGCTGGCTTTGAACTCCAGATCCTCCTGCCTTGGCCTCCCAAGTGCTGGGATTACAGGCTCGCACCACTGCACCCAGCTTCTAAATGGTATTTTTAATATATAACTTAATTTTCAATCAGGTATTCTTATTTTTAGATGAACAAGCTCAAGTCCACAGAAGCTGTATAAGTGGACTAGGGTCCACAGGAAGAGACAGAGCAAATCTGAACCTAGACCCTGGAGCCCCGGATGCCGACTTTGTTGTTTGGCATGTTATCTTCTCCACAACACGGAGTTCACGGTACCTCGCAGCCCCCTGATCTTACCCTACGGGTTCCCTGGTCAGCATGCAAAATACTTCAAGTTCAAACAGATCTGAAGTGAGGTCTCTGGATGGACTAGCAGGGGTCACATGCCCACTGCCAGGTCAGAGGACAAAGTACTCTGGTCAGATACTCTTAATTCCCAAAACTAAGGGGAAAATGCATGGAGCATCCCAAACAAATTCAAGCATCCCACCATCCCGTGTATGTAAGGTCCAGGCCATAGGACACCACCCACCCATTAAAAATAACAGCCAGGTGCGATGTCACACGCCTGCAATCCCAGCGACTTGGGAGGCTGAGGCAGGAGGATCGTGAGTTCAAAGCCAGCCTCAGCAGCTTAGTGAGGCCCTAAGCAACTCAGTGAGACCCTGTCTCTAAATGAAATATAAAAAGGGCTGGGGATGTGGCTCAGTGGTTAAGCACCCCTGGGTTCAATTGCCAGTAGTGAAAAAAAAAAGTCAATAAAACCCCCCAAATACAGAATCATCTTCTCTATATTACTCTATGGCAAGACTCTTCAAACTGTGCTTTCCCTTCATTATATTTTTGAAATGATTAGGTTTTTTGAATTTTCAAGCACTAAATTAAAAAATTTTCACAATGCCTTTGTTTCATTGATTGCTTTGTGTTTATGTGGTGCTGAGGATGGGACCCAGCACCTTGTTCCTGTTGGGCAAGCGCTCGTCACTGAGCCGCAGCCCCAACCCCACAAAATAAAACACTGACTATGCTTTTCCTATGACTTTCCCATCCATTTCATCACCCTGCGCAGGGAGAGCTTGATAATGTACCCCCCTCTCCGAGAAGAAATGGCCCCCTTCGAGGACCACATTCACTAACAACCCTTCCTTATTCCAGGCTCAGTTTTTCCCTTGATAAGTTATATTTGTCTAACACCCCCAGTTTCTGAACCTTAGTTTCCTCATGTATAAACAACACACAGTAAAATTTCACAAGGTGGTTATGAAAATTCCTAGGGTAGTTTATGGAAAGAACTTAGCACTTTATTTCCTGGAATATAGTAAGTGTTCAGTGAACATTACCTAATGGTGATCAAGGTTGCTGTGTACAGTTGTAGGCACTGTGCACTATACAACCCCAGTGGTTGCAAATCTAACTATGATATTCAAGATGGCTCCTGAAACTGATTTATGGGAAATGATGGATCCATGCATAGATAGGTAGGTAGACACTACATATGCATCTAGATATTAAATCATACTACATTCTCATCAAATGCTATAAATTGCCCAAGATCAGGGTGGCTGATTTACCAAGCCTCATTCTCCGCTCCTGCTGTGCGGCATCATCAGCAGAGCCAGGAAGTCCGAGCCAGCCAAGTCCGCAGCAGCATCGGGCCAGCAGGATCCGATCCAGATGAGCTCCCACGCCAGCTCTTGAAGAGGCGGAGCGTATGAGGCCCCCAAAGGAAGGGAGGGTGAATCCGCAGCATCCAGGAGGGGCCATGTGAGGTCTTCTGCAAACACTGACGCTCCCCAGGAAAAGGTTTATGTCCTTTTAAATATTGGTGTTTAGATTGGGATTACCCGGTGCCCAGAGAGAGAGGCTGTCTGTTTGTTTGGACTGGAAGCAGATGCCTGCCCCGCGGTCGCCAGCTCTGGGTCTTTCGTAACCGGGGATGCTTCGGTTCATGCTGGAGACGTGTGGCCACAAAAGCCATTTGAAAAGATGGGACAAGTCGAGGAAGGAGAGCCCGGAGGCGCGTTCCATTCGCCACAGGCTCCCTGACCATGTGTTTTATGGCATGGAACACTCCAGAAAGAATGTGACCTTAAAGGAAATAAAGGGGATCTGTGACCAAGTAATGTCAGCATGGAGAATTCGAATTGGGCTTTTCCTACTTAGAGAAGATAAATACTAACAGCTAGTGGGAAGCGTGGTTCCAGGTTCACCCCGTGTGAAGTGACCTGTCTCGCTCTCGTCTTACGTATTGAATGGGTTGTTACCCAAATGTTGGCAAAGGTGGCAGCCACACCCAGTGCCACCTCCTCCACCACACCCACCTGCCTCCAGGTACCACTCGGTTAATCCCATCAGGGATCAATTCACTGATTGGGTTCAGGCTCTCACCACCCAATCATTTCCCCTCTGAACCTTCCTGCATGTCTCCCACCTGAGCTTTCGGGGGACACCTCACATCCAAAGCATAACAGCCACTCTTGAGTCGATAGAAAACTAACAGAAAAAGAAATTCTAGCACTGTGGGAGGTGTGATCCGGGACAGTGATGCCAATACACTCCTTCCAGGACATCAGGCAACAAAATAGAGAAAATAAAGTGCAAATTCCCAGAGCAGTGTTACATGAGGTTAAGGAAACCTGCTGACACAGAGAAATTCTGAATTAAAGCAGAATCTTATTTGTTCAGGGAAAAAAGATAGTAGAGGCATTTCCAAGGGAGACTGTTCATCCGTTGTTTTAAAAATAAATTGTTTTCCACTTGCATAATAACAATTTTTATCTATGTGGTGAAAGTCATTCGGGCCCAGTCACTGTATCCGTGATTAATTAGTTGATGAATTAGAAAATCATGCTTTCGTGGGATCTGATTTATTTAGCGCATTCAATTTATTTGAGAGGAAATGTATACAGAGGGAGACTCTGAAACGGTTTTCCCCAGTCGGGCTTCCTAACCACCCAATCCTTTCATCCTTTAAGATTAATTGCCACTTTCAAACGACAATAGCAAAAAGGGGCTGAATTTGGACCAAATAAATGAAAGATTATTCTTTTAGTTTACTATGCCTGACACTTTAAAGAAGGATCCCGTAAGAAAGTCGGGATTGGAAATTGTAAGTGGAGCCTGCCGATCCCAGGACAGAACCTGGAATTCAAAGCATGGCTTCCTCGTAACCCCAGGGTTTCCATTGACTTGGCCTGTTTTGTGGACTCTTGTCCTCGGCGATGCTCCCCAAATGGTTCTCAGAGATCTGAGAGGAGTTTATCTGCGGGCTCGCGGAGTTTGTTTCCTTTTGTGTGGACAGGACAGCATAACCCAGTTCCTTTCCCATGAAGTCAGTGCTACGCTTTGTCTCTGAAGAGATCATAATGAACCTCAGGAAATCAAACCATTTGTTGGTCACAGTGGTGGCTTAGATAGGAGGCGTCCCACAAAGGCTCACGTGTGGGACAACGCAGGACTGTTCAGAGGTGAATCAGTTGGGTTAAGAGAGCCTTAAGCTCATCAGTGGATTAATCCACTGACGTGGATTGACTGGGTGGTAACTGCAGTCGGGTGGGGTGTAGCTGAGGTCACTGGGCGTGCCTCTGGGGTTTGTATTTTGTCTCTGGTGAGCTGAGCTGTGGCTCCCGGCTTTCTGGTTGCTGTGCCCTGAGCTGCTTCCCTCCACCACACATTTCCGCCATGACGTTCCGCCTCACCTTGGCCCAGAGCAATGGAGTGGGCGACTGTGGACTGAGCCTCTGAAACCATGAGTCAGAGTCGACCTTTCCTTCTCTAAGTTGTTCTCATCAGGTCTTTTTGTCACAGCAAAAACAGCTGAAACAATCACTTCAAATAAAAACAACTACCATTTAGCTAGTACCTACTGTAGGCCGGGTGTGGTGCTAGATGCATTTAAATTCTCATTGCTGCTCAAAGTCACACAGTAGGATCATTAGGCCATTTTACAATAGAGACAATGTGCAAAGTCAGATGGCCAATAAATGTCAGAGTGGGACTAGACACTATGCCTGCTGCCCTCATGGAAACAGACTTAAGTAGGGAAAAACAGTAGGATTTGGGGGGCATAGGGATACTGGAGGTTGAACCCAGGGGCACTCAACCACTGAACCATACCTCCAGCTCTTCTTATTTTTTTATTTTGAGACAGGGTCTTGCCAAGTTGCTCAGGGCCTCTCTAAGTCGCTGAGACTGGCCTCAACCATGCAATCCTCCCACCTCAGTTTCTCAAGCCCCTGGGACTGCAGGCTTGTGCCTGGCTAGCAATAGGATTCCAATCAAGGTACTTTTCATCCCAAGTCTGGCCCAAAATTAAAAAAAAAAAAAAAAGAAAGAAAGAAAGGAACCCTCAGCCACTCCAAGTCCCTTCAACATGCTACTTAATACAAAATATTTGCTTAGAACATGACTCTTCTGTCAGAGCATAATGAGACGCCACTAATGCCCACCTTGCATCCACTACATACAAGGAAATTCATGCATTGGAAGTTATCCTGGGCATACAGGGTACAGAGACCAATGACTAGGTCTCCAGGTCATGGAGTGGGTACCGTCATTCATCCTACAAATGCTACTTTCTGAGCATCTGAGCCTGTGTTTACTTACTGAAAAATAAGGACAGTGATTTCCCTGCCTGCCTCTGTAGGCTGCTGCGGGGATCCAGCCAACTGACCCAACACGTATGGAATGGCTCAGATGACTCTGACCTGCTCCACCGCCATATACCACTTATGCCTGGGAGGCGATAGTGCAACTGAGGTCAGAACTTCAGATTTTGAAACCGTCCCACCAGGGTTGGAATTCACTGTTTGGTGACCTGGGAAAGTGTATGTCTTTGCTAACAACGCTCAATTCCTAAGATGACCTGCAAACACTTGTTCCTTGACAATGACAGGGTTTGAGGCACACTACCACAACAAGGGGAGTGGTCTCTGGACACAAATACTGCACCAAAATGCCACTCCAAAGGTGACACTCCTCTAGGAGTCACCAAAGAACATGCATTTGGGCATCCAGGAAACTAAATCCTGGCTCTCACACTTGCTCATGTGAGGTCTTCAGCATGTCACTTAAAGCCCTGAGCCACGGCTTCTTGGTATCCACCTACAGAACAGGTGTCCCCACACCAATCTCAGAGAATTGCAGGAATTCTTAAATGGGAATATGGATGTGCTCTGCATGGCAGGGTTGTCCAGTCCATAGTGGGACATGGGGTGAACGCAGCTCCTGATATTAATAAAGCACATGCCTATTTCTGATTTTACCATCTTTATAAACTCCAATCAGGGAAAGGTGACTTTGAGAAGCTGAAGAGAGTAGATAGGCATGGATGGACCTTGTCACAGTTTCCTTCCCTCTCACCTTCTCCTGTCGTAGAAGGATAGAAAAATTTGGGCTTTGCTGAAGAAAAGAGAGCCATCTGCTATGCCAGGTGGTCCCTTCCCTAAGTTCTAGGTCCTGGTGGGGTACCCCAGCCTCTTCCTGCTGAGGTCCCCACCACGCAGCCAAGAAGAGCCCACACCCCACACCTTCTCCCTCCCTCCTCCCTCTCTCTCTCTCTCATTCCAGCTCTGATCCTCGGGGACACCCACACATCCACAACACCCACATATTCTGGAAACGCAGCTATGCCAGCATTCATGCCAGAGCAGCTGGTCGACCTCTCCCCGGCCTTCAGACTCCCTGCAAGGAGGAGGACCCTGGGCCACACTCCCCTTAAAGTTTTTCAAGACCAAATCAGGCACCAGTCATCTTAGTCTCCACCCAAACCACAGGGAACACATTTCAGAGCTCTGCAAAGACCCCTTGAAACCTCTTTTTCACCAGACTACGATTAGACCAGGGGTCAGCAAAGTTCTGTAAATATGAAGACCATAGATATTCAGGCTTTGTGAGTTAGAAAGTCTCTGTCACCACTGCTGGGCTCTCTAGGGCCAAAGCACCGTAGACACTATTCGAGTAGATGGTATCCAATAGCATTGTTTGCAGACGCTGTCATCTGAATCAGAATTAATTCTCATGTCACAAAATGTTTTTCAGTTCCCCACATCCTCAACTCCAGCCTTTAAAAAAATGAAGAAACCATTCTGAGCTCGCAGAACAAATTCAGAAAGCAGTTTCCAGATGCCGTGTTAGGTAATACGTCCCCACCCTTCCCTCCAAAACGAAAGTGAGGGGGTCCCGTAGCATGCATCAGCTCCCACGCACAAAGCCTCTCTCCTGATCTGGTTACATAATTCCACAGGGAATTGTGGCCTATTTTGGTACCCTTAAAGGAGGGAGGTAGGGGGTGGGACTGGGCATGGACTTGCAGGGGCAGGACTGGGGATGAAAGATGATCTGTCAAGAGTAATTAATCAGGGCTGGGGATATAGTGCTTGCCTAGCATGCATGAGGTCCCGGGTTCGATCCCTAGCCCCACCACCACCACCACAACAGTAATGGGTCAACTGATTAGAAGCTTCCTTTAAAAACCAGTGTATAGTCATCATGGAGTCCAGGCCACTCACAGACACCAAAACCTTCAGCTGCACAAGTCCCTCACACACGGGGCTTAGCGTCTGCATGCAGCCTACACTCGCCCTCCCGTCTATTTTCAGTCACCTCCATATTACTTGCAATACCTCAGACAAGGTAAGTACTCTGGAAAAAGTGGATAGGCTGTGTCTTTTAGGGAATCGTGACAAAAGTCCATACTTTCGGTCAACATGGGGCAAACTTTTTCTTGCAGATATTTTTAATCTGCAGTTGGTTAAGCATGGAACGCACAGGTGTAGACTGACTGTAGGCAGGTTTCCCTTACTACTTTGAATCTGTCATATCAACCTACCTCTGCTGACACAGGGAGAGCTCTGTTCTAAAATCCTGTTGCAGCCGGGCCCAGGGGCGCACGCCTGTCATCCCAGCGGCTCGGGAGGCTGAGGCAGGAGGATCCTGAGTTCAAAGCCAGCCTCAGGAACTTAGTGAGGCCCTAAGCACCTCAGTGAGACCCTGTCTCTAAATAAAATATAAAACACACCTGGGGATGTGGCTCAGGGGTTGAGTGCCCCTGGGTTCAATCCCTACTATCAAAAATAAATAAATAAATAAAATCCCGTTGCAGACTGTGACTCTTCGTGGCTGCCCAGAACCCATGGGGAGTCACTCATGGCAAATTCAGTTCGCTTCCATTTTCTTGCTTTAAGTCCCTGAGCTGATCAGGAAGAAGCAGAAGTTATTCTGTTCACCTACCTCGGCTCGTCTCTTTCTGTCCCTGAGGTATGTCCAAGGTGAGAGCCGGATCACAGTCTCCCCCGTTGTCAGTGCGGACCTTCTTAGGAATGTTGGCTTTGGGGACACTGTGACATCCTCCAGGTTCAGACTTCACCCACCGGGACGGAATCTGGCACTGGATCCACTGGCATAACTATTAACCAGCCAAGATACTTCAGCCTCACGTGGAGCCGTGTGTTCTGTTCCCAGCAAGGTGGCCTTCAGTCCGTCTGAGCAGCGACCGTCCCTGTTCTCCAGGGGAGGCCAAGTGGACCACTTCCCCACCTCCTTCCAGCTTTGGTGATCTTTTGACCTTGGCAGAGGCCACATAATTTACACTAAGGCAAAGCTCGACTTTGAAAGAAAATGATCAGGTCTGGATGTTTTTTCAACCCATCTCTTTTTCCTTCTGGAACCACCGCTGTGACATAGTGAAGCTACGGGCCTCAGACAGAGAAAAGTGGGTCATATCCAGGGAGGAGTTTCTGGGCCACATTTTTATAAGAATACCCACTACTTCAGAGCCACATGGGATCTGTTTTCTGATGACTTCAAAGCATGGTAGAAACGTGAATTCATTAACGTGGTCCATATCTCAGAGTCGGGGGAACAGAAATAATTTTTCTTCCATTTTCCAGGTGAACAGAACAAGCCCAGAGAGGTCTTGACAGGAGTTGGAGCGCACAGCAGAGGAGGAGGATTCCTTAAACACAGCTTCACTTCCTGGCCTGCACAGTCTTGCTGATGGGATGGTGGACATTCCTGAAAACAGACCATAGAAAAATCTTACACAGAGAATGAACTTCATGTTCCCACAGAAACGCACTAACACTTCAAATCTATAACACAGTGCCCACGCTTAGACCAGAAGCCAGAGCTTCACATTCAGAGAGACCTTAGCCATCAAAATGTTTGCTGAGCCAGGCCCAGTGGCGCACACCTGTAATCCCAGCCTCTTGGGAGGCTGAGGCAGAAGGATCACGAGTTCATAGCCAGCCTCAGCAATTTAGTGAGGCCCTAAGCAACTTGATGAGACCCTGTCTCTGAATACAATATTAAAAAAGGCTGGGGACGTGGCTCAGTGGTTAAGCATCCCTGGGATCAATCCCCAGTGCCCCCCCAAATTTTTTTTTTGCTCATTCATTTATTCATTTCTCACTGGGGAAAATGAGGCTGAAAAGGAATAAAAGATGTTCCCATGATATTCAGCTCATGTGACAGCCTCTGACACTTTCTGATCTTCCCGTTTGACTCAGTTGGGCAAATACACCCCCTCCCCAGTCCATGTCAGTCGCAGACGTCAATAATGGATAAGGTGAATCTTTTCCATCACGCTCAGCCACAGGGCTTTCTTAACACGGCAACTCAGGCAGCCACGATTCATTTCTGAGTTGGCATAGAAATAGAAACGTTTGCACCCATTGGAGTAAAATTCTGAAAGCTACTACTTACAGACAGCCATATCCTGTGCGTGTGCCAGGCATAGGACATGCTGCATTTAGTTGCAGTCTCTGACAATCCTATGACATTGGCACTGTTACAGATAAGGAAATGGAAGTTAAGAGAGATGAAATAACTCACTCAAGGCCACACAGCAGAGGGGAATAGAACAGAGATTTGAACCTAGGTCTTACAGAGAATTCTGGGTCTTACAAAGAATAGGCTGGGCGCAGTGGTGCATGCCTATAATCCCAGTGACTTGGGAGGCTGAGGCAGGAGCATCCCAAGTTCAAAGCCAACCTCAACAATTTAGTGAGGCCCTAAGCAACTCAGGGAGATTCTCTCTCTAAATACAATACAAAAAGGGCTGAGGATATGTCTCAGTGGCTAAGTGCCCCCTGGATTTAATCCCTGCCTGGTACCAAAAAAAAGAAAGAATCTCACACACGAATTTCACTTACCGTATCTCTGTTCTCTGTGCAGTTTGAATATAGTTTGTTTGTTTTACTACCAGGAATTGAACCCAGAGGAGCTTAATCACTGAGCCAATCTCCAGCCCCTTATTTTTCATTTTAAGACAGGGTCTTACTAGGTTGCTTCCAGTCTCACTACATTGCTGAGGCTGGCCTCAAACCTGAGATCCTCCTGCCTCGGCCTTCCAAGTGGCCAGGATTATACCACTGTGCCCACCTTGAATAGAGTTGAATACAGTTGGTTTCGTTTTGTTTTGTTTTGGGCGTACCGGGGATTGAACCCAGGGGCTCTCAACCACTGAGCCACACTCCCAGCCTATGTTGTATTTTATTTAGAGACAGGGTCTCACTGAGTTGCTTAGGGCCTCACTTTGAATGAGGCTGGCTTGAACTCGCAATCCTCCTGCCTCAGCCTCCAGAGCTGCTGGGATTACAGGCATGTGCCACTGTGCCTGGCATTGAATACAGTTTTGATATCATCTTCATCCGGTTTTTCCTCTGTGATGATCTTAACTCTGGGTAGGTGGTTTTCTTTTTCCTGACTGAATTTAACATTAAGATCAGATGCTCCAAAGTCACTAAATAAAGTCAAAGCTATTCTCCCTCATCTCACCTCAGTGTGACTTGCCGGAGGCAGACACAGGAAGAGAATCTACCTTTTGTGTGCTTTGTGGAGGCCCTCCAACACGCCCACCCCACCCCATCCATTTCCAAACCCTTCTTACAGCTTCTTCTGCTTCCCTGTCCTCATGAGCCAATCCAGCCCTGCTGGGTCTGGTATTTCACATGTAGCTGGGCCCAAGCCAAAATAAAGGACTCCAGCATTTTCTAGCAATTCACCAGCAAAAAGATTAAGAAGCTGTATGAACTTTCAGCTACATGTAAATGTCACCAAGAGACCAGGTATCACTTCTAGAAACTTTTGCTAAATCAAAAGGAAAAAAGAGCCGGGCATGGTAGCCCACGCCTGTAATCCCAGCAACTCGGGAGGCTGAGGTAGGAGGATGGCGAGTTCAAAGCCAGCCTCAGCAACTTAGCGAGGCCCTAAGCAACTCAGTGAGACCCTGTCTCTAAATAAAATACAAAATAGGGCTGGGGATGTGGCTCAGTGGTCAAGTGCCCCTGGATTCAATCCCTAGTACCAAAAAAAAAAAAAAAAGGGAAAAAGACCCAGGAGAAGTTACAGTGAATGGTCTTTAGCAGCATCTACGTTGGTGAATAGTTCACTCACGTCCAGAGGACAAAGTTCAAGGAAGATCACAACGAAATGCCCTTTTCTGGGGAGGTAACTGAGCCTCAAGAGATCCAGCGTGGCTCCTAGATTAGAACCTGGGGCTCCCCAGAGATTCCTTACAACGTGAGCACACGGCTTAACGTGCGCTTACCAACAGTATGAACCCAGATTTATACACTCTTGGTCTTTCTCTACAGTTTCCATTTGTAAGTCAAGGAAAATCTTTGACCCCAAATGATCCTCTTGAAAAGTAAACGACATTTATCTTCCTGGTAAAGAAGATGAAAACAAACACCCTTGATGTTTGCATATTGAAAACCAAGAGTCAGCCTTTGTGGAAGCCAAGCACTTGGCCAGTTTCTGGATGGTGAGTAGCTCCAGATGCCCGGATGTACCTGTTCTTAGATGCTGGACAGAATGCTGGGCCTCCAGGGCGTTGGCTGGGCTGCTCGCTCTGCCAGCACAAGACACAGCTGCTGAGAAAGACCCATCCCATCCCAAGGCCCAGGCGTATCAGTAAACAGTTTATTCTGCACCTTGTTCATGCGGTGAGGTATTTAATGTAAACTCTGAATTATTCCAACCTGGTGTGGCGCTTGGAGACACAGCTGCACCTCCTGGTGTCTTGGTGAAGTTCCCTTGTTTGGTCTCCATCAAAATCGCGTCGCAGTTGTGTGTTGGGGAGAAGAGGTAAATAGCCCCTGATTTCATCATTCCTGTCCAGCTGTGTTTGTAAGCTGGGTCGTTTGGCCAAGCGGGTGGACGCCCTTAGACATTCTGCGCTTCCGTGGTGTGGCTGCCGCTTGAGAAGGGCTGTGTTCACAGGAGCTGTAAGTGAAATCTGGTCAGGACACAGCCAGTCTAAACAGTGGAAGCAGTTTGGAGTGGGCGACAGAGGGACCCTACACAGGCAGCGTCCTAACACTTAGGAGGAAGAGAGACTCCTCCTCTGTCTTCCGTGATGTGGGAAGAGGCAACGAGCATTGGATGGAGATACTGGGTGAGGCAGGACGCACCATATGCCTGCAATGTGGGGTTCAAAGCGAAGGCCTTCTGCCCCTAGGTGGTTTACATACCTTCTCCTCTACCTGAGCCCTGCATGTGGGAGTTCTGTTCTTGTGGGCAGTGATCATATTTGCACCCGCCCTCATTGTGCCGGGGTCATGCATTAGCCAGGTTCTCTACAGGAACGGAGTCAACAGGAAGGATGGTTATGAAAAGGGGGTTTATTAGATTGGCTTAGACAACCAGAAGCTGGGTAGTGCACAATGGCCGCCTGCAGGCTGGAGAGCGGGAGGAGCCAGTGGCCGCTCAGTCCAAGATGCTGAAGCCTCAGAACAAGAGGGATCAACAGAGCTACCCCGGTCTGAGATGGAAGGCTTCTGAAAACTCCCTGGAGAATCACTAGCAGAATCCACTTTGGAAGAGTGAAGGATCCAGGCTCTGATGTCCTCAGGTGATCACAGCAGCGATCAAGGACCCGTTCAAGGAGAATCCAGCTTGATCTGCTGCTGCTTCCTTGTTCTTCCACCTTTTATCTCATCCAAGCCACCATCCTATTGGACAGTGCTGCCCACACTTAGGGGGGGCTCCACTTCAGTTGCTATCCCACATGCCAATCATTCCTGACACGCCTCAGGACCCACCCAGAAGCCTCAATCTTCAGTATCTCTTAATCCAATCCAGCTGACAATTCAAATTGACCATTACAGGTAGGGTGTGAGTTTAGTAAATAAATTTGATAAAAATTCAGTCCACAATCTACTTCCCTTCCATTTATTTCCATTCCCATCTTATGAACTATTCATGTCTGCCACCTGTCTGCTCCCATCGGCCTCCTACCTCCTAGGATGACGTATTATTGTGTGTTCTAGTCGGGTACGTGGCGCACACCTGTAATCCCAGTGGCTTGGGGGGCTGAGGCAGGAAGGTCCCAAGTTCAAAGCCAGCCTCAGCAACTTAGCGAGGCCCTGAGCAACTCAGTGAGACCCTGTCTCTAAATAAAATACAAAATAGGGCT
>JAJEJO010003869.1:164475-177637 GCA_020662805.1 Glaucomys volans
GCAGACGGAGGCCAGGCGCAGACGGAGGCCAGGCGCAGACGGAGGCCAGGCGCAGACGGGCAAAGGTGCCGTGAGATGGGGGACGGGTGACCCGAGCCCCGCTGAGCCTCCTAGAACCTGCCCACCGCGCACAGCCAGCGGCCGGGCAGCGCGGCAGGAGTGACAGTGACGGACGGCTCCCCTCGAGCTGGATCCGCGGAGTGTGTTCAGGGCAGCATCGGAACGGGCATTGGAGCCACCGTCTCAACAGGGCGAAGTGGAAGCATATTTGGCGACGGTCCTCAGAGGACGGAGGGCAAATGTCGGCGACCTTCCTCAAACGGCAGGGCCTGCTCGGAACCCCGGCGCCGCGTGGCGATGGCCTGATGGACCCGGGATTCCCACCCCTCGTCCTGTCCCTCAGACTGATGACCTTGGCGCAGTTTGTTTAAAATGCTTTGCTTTGTGACCCCACCTCTAGTGATGGCCTGGCTTGCAGTGCTGACCAGATGCCAGAAACCAACGCGGGAGGACCAAGGTCCACGAGGAAGCCATGCACGTAGGAGATGAAGCTCCGCTAGAAGCTGAGAGAGCGGCGGCTTTGGAAACAGCTGATGGAACCAAGAGCTGCGAAGTCGTGCCTGCTTCCTGAGCGGTGTGACACCAGATGGTACACAGGCGGCGGTTAAAGTGGCTGGCGTGGTGCACACCTGTACTCCCAGCACTTGGGAGGCTGAGGCAGGAGGATCGCGAGTTCAAAGCCAGCCTCAGCAACTTAGCGAGGCCCTAAGCAACTCAGTGAGACCCTGTCTCTAAATAAAATATAAAAAGGGCTGGGGATGTGGCTCAGTGGATAAGTGCCCTTAGGTTCAATTTCTGGTACCAAAAAAAAAAAAAAAAAAAAAGTGTCACTCTCAAACCCCATCACAGCCTGTTCCATTATATTCACATATTCCTATGAAAAGTGATGTTTATAAAAAACTGTTGTACGAGCAGGATTCCGAGTGTGGGCTCTCCTACCAGGGCAGGATCATGTGGCTGCTCCGACACCTCCCCAGACCTGGGTTTGAGTCTGTGCAGGTTGTTGCACTTTTGGACTCTTGGTTTCCTCTTTGGTGCAGCTTTGAAGATTTAGTGGGACGTCCTCACATGAACATCATTTTTAATGCTGTCCTTGGATTTTGTATTTGTTCTGATTAGTCATACGTGACAGTGGAGTGCATTTTGACATATTATACATATGTATGGAGTGTGACTTCTCCTTCTTCCTGCTGGACATGACGTAGACTTGCACTGCTCATGTGGTCACATGTGCACATAGGATTGTAATGTCTGGTTCATTCTATTATCTTTGCTATTCCATTCCCCATCCCTTCCCTTCCTTCCCCTTTGTCTAATCCAAATCTATTCTTCTCCTAACCAACACTCCCTTATTGTGTCAGCATCCGCATATCAGAGAGAACATTTGGCCTTTGGTTTTTTGGGATTGACTTATTTCACTTAGCATGACAGTCTCCAGTTCCATCCATTTACCAGCAGACGCCATCATTTCCACCATTTGACCCAGCTACCCCACTCCTCGGTTTTTATCCAAAGGATGTAAAATGAGCACACTACAGTGACACGGCCACATCAGTGTTTAGAGCAGCTCAACTCACAATAGCTAAGCTATGGAACCAACCTAGGTGCCCTTCAACAGATGGATAAAGAAAATGTGGTCTATATGCAGAATGGATTTTAAATTCTAACTTACGTTTTGCATTTCCCCTTGCCTACGAGCAGCTGAGCCACTGACTTCCTGTGGTCTCTTACTCTGGTCCCTTAGATGGGGAGACTGAGCACGATAAGCCCAGTTCTAAGTCAGCCCCAGGGTCTCTGCCTCCCTGCATTACACACCTGCCATTATGAGTTTGAAGGGATTTGGCAGATGTGATTAAGGTTACTAATCAGTCGACCTTGAAATAGGGAGATTATCTGGCTAGGTCTAACCCAAGTGCTAGCTGAAAAACACTCTGAAAAGAAAAGGAAGTTAGATTCTGAGTGTGAGAAGGTTTCAAAGCCAGGACTTCCTTGCTGGCTCTGAGGTTGTAGCAGGTCAGGTGAAAAGGACCAGGTGAGTCGTCTTTTCTAGGGATGTTTTTGTGAGAAAAAAAGAACTGAAAACTAACAGTCAGCAGATAACCAGCAAGAAAAAGAGCAACCTCCACGCCAAAGCTGCAAGGAATTGATTTTAGACAGCAACTAGATTGGTCGGGGAAGAGGATTCTTCTCAGAAGGATCCAGAGAAGACCCTGGTCAGGCTGAGACCTTGGCCCCAGGCCTGTGGACTCTAAGGACCTTTCCGAGTCTGCCCACGTGTCTTTAAAACTAGGCTAGGAAGCGAGTGTTATTTGAAGATTCCAAGTTTGTGATATTCACTTACACAGCAATAGAAACTGACCACACGGGAAGGAGAAGCTGGACTCCGGGAGAGAGGGCGGCTGAGACGGTTCAGAAGTGAGTGAGAAGAGAAGGGAAGAGATGGAGAGAGAGTCCTGAGGAGTTCCGGTGAGGTGGAAAGCTATTCACAGCAAATGAGAGGCTGTGAGAAGGCAGAGGAGGACCTGAGGGGCCTGGTATTGCCTGGGACAGAAAGGAAGTTGAGAGGTTGTCCTTACCGCTTGTACCCAGAGGAAACTGAGCCCAGCTGAGAGAATTCACATGAACACAAGGACAACCATCTGCAAGTCCGGGAGAGGGGCCTGGAGCAGGTCCTCCTCACACAACCCAAGAGCCAGCCAGCCAGTCCCCCTGAAACCCCAATTTCAGACTTCTGGTCTCCAGACAACGGAGAGTTGATGAAGTCACCTGGACTGCCTGTGTGTATTTGTGTGTTTGTTTGTTTGTTTTAACCGTGTCCTTAAGAAACTAATACCAGCTGGGTGACCTGGCAGAGGCCTGTAATCCCAGCAGCTCGGGAGGCCGAGGCAGGAGGATTGCACGTTCAAAGCCAGCCTCAGCAACTTAGCAAAGCCTTAAGCAACTTAGAGAGACCCTGACTCAAAATGAAAAATAAAAAGGGGCTGGGGATGTGGCTCAGTGGTTAAACGCCCCTGGGTTCAATCTCTGGTACCAAAATAAAAAGAAGAATAATCAAAAATAATAATAATTTGCAAAAAAGAAAAAAGGTCCATCCAATAACTGTGGGAACCGGGTTCATGTTGAGTCTCCTCACTCTGAATGCAAGATTTGGAGTGATTTTAAGCCTTCTGGGATCAAACAAAATGAAAACCATTAAACTGTGAATGGGGGAAGGGAACTAAAAGCTATTGATGACCGACCACCTGGAAGCTACTTGCTGACCCCCACCCCTCTGTAAATACTCAACCCAAACCCAAGAGCAGAAAGCGAGAGGGAAAAAATGCAGTCACCTCCACAGTGGTATTCTGGAGAATTTCTTTTGCTTTTTAAAAACTTTGTGTCTAAACAGAGTGGCAACACCTATAGCCAAGGGACACCGAAGATCACCCTATAAAGGCTCCTTCCACGGAGGGAAAGGCCGAGGAGCCTGGGCGCATAAACAATCGTGGTTTATAGTGGGGCTCAGAGCTTGACGGCCCATCTCAGGCGGACACAGAAATGAGAACAGAGTAACTGCTGGAAACGATCAAGATTGCACTGGGAGCTGGGAAGGCCGAAATGTGCCTTGGATACGCCTAAAGACCACAGAGCAGAGGTAAGTGATCCGCATCTTCGTTACAGACTGGAAGGTAAATCGGAGCCATTAGAGGCTAATTGGGGAAGCACTTTGACGGTGATATGCTCTCCACTCTGACCTTGGCTGACTTGGGCCCCCGCCAGCCTCCTCCAAAGCCTAACCATTGAGTTTTCACTAGCTTTCCGCTGCGGATCGCCCTCTGGGTTCATTCTCTGAGCTCAAGGGCAGCCTCCTACCTCCAGAGTGAGTAAATAAACATGACCGTGAGCCCTTCCATGCCTGCCCACCCATGGTTCCTGGGGAGGCTTTGGGCCAGTCTCTTCCAAAACTGCAGACAGATTTAAGGGGGCCTTTGCCATTTACTGGAAATCCATGTCGAACAGGAAGACTTATTGGGGCCAGTGATTCTAAGACAATAAACACAAGGACACTGCAGTCGAGACCCCGCCTCCCCAAACCGCCTGGCAGGTTGTCCAGCAAATCCAAACACTCGAGCTTCCAAAGGAGAAGCAGAGAAAAAAAGCCACCACGCTCTTGTCATCCCATCCCGACCGTTCATAAACAGTCTTCCCGCCACGCTGCAGTTTTAGCTCGATTTCATGCAGAATTTCTACATTTATCTGGAAATAAAAACAAACAAAAACAATTGTTTTTGTTCTTTACTTTTTAATCAATGCAGAGAGATGAACCTAGGGTCATTTTTTTTTTTATTTTTTGGAACCAGGGATTGAACCCAGGGACACTCCACCACTGAGCCACACCCCCAGCCCTATTTTGCATTTTATTTAGAGACAGGGTCTCACTGAGTTGCTTAGGGCCTCGCTGAGTTGCTGAGGTTGGCTTTGAACTCGCGATCCTCCTAACTCTGCCTCCCAAGTGCTGGGATTGCAGGCGTGCGCCACTGCACCTGGCAAGGTCATTTTTTTTAACAGACTTTTTTTTAGTTGTAGGTGGACACAGTGCTTTATGCATTTACTTTTATGTGGTGCTGAGGATGGAACCCAGCACCTCACCCACGCTAGGCAAGCGCTCTCCCGCTGAGCCACAACCCCAGCCACACTGGGCCATTTTTCTGCTGCCCAGGAGCACACCTGGATCCGAGGGCTGGAAATCCCGTGTGGCCAGTCCTCTGTGGTCTGGACATGTGGCGCAGTCACGGAGATCTCCAATAGGGGAAGCACAGCCTCCCCCCTGGTTATCTTCCTGCTCGATGCCTGATTTTCAGTTTTGTTCCCTTGGTGGGACTTTATTTGGGGTTGCATTTTGGAGCAGATAACAACCACTCACCGCACACGCTACTTATCGTCGGTGAAACACACCCGACCGGTGGTACTTGCCAATGATTTCTGGATCCATTTAGGGCTGATCTCATCCCCATCCTCCCTCCAGCACCCATCAAAATAATGGATGGTGCAACTTCTCCCTGACGCTGCTGGTACAAGAGCGACGAGCCATGGCAGGCATCCCTTTGCTTCTGCTTTCCTTAGATCAGGAGGGGAAGAGGCATCCGAGGGGAAGGCAGGGCACTTTTTGGATGGGGTGGCCCGGGTTGCTGCAGTTTGCTTTCTTCTTGCTGTTGTCCAATAACTGGACAACTGGGCTGTCTGGCCCGGACCGAGTTCTTGCTCCGCTCAGAGGGAGAGTCACATAACCTCTTAGCCTCAGTTTCCTCTCTGGGACGCAGGAATAATAATAATCTGCATCTCACGGGGACAGTGGGAGACCTGAATGCCAGAAAGCTGGGAGAGCAAAGGCCCTGCCACCCACAGACCAGTCTGCCCATCCCATGGTGCTAGGAGAGTCCTGAGGACCCCCCCCCCAGCAAACCTGTGGATTCTGTAAGGAAGTTCTTCAGTCCAGCCACAGTGAACTGGACACCAAAAGGTAGAAAGAGAAGAGTTGACCTGCTGGTCAAGGACACAGGAGATGTGTTCAGGTATTCACAAGGACACAAATAAGGGAGACCTTGGTAAACAGCACTAAAAATGATGCCAGAATTACTCTCCTCAATGGAATGCATAATGGTGTCCATACACCTGAGATCTGATTTTCAAAAGGGAGCATCATAAGCTACAGAGGAGCCCTAGTCCCACCCCAAAATGTCGAAAAGGGTCATTACAGCTCAGTGGTTCTCAAAGTTTGGTCCCAGCAGCAGCATTTACAGGTTTATCTGAAATGTACATTCCCACCAGATGCAGTGGTGCATGCCTGTAATCCCATTAGCTGAGGAGGCTGAGGCAGGAGGATCACAAGTTTGAGGCCAGCCTCAGCAACTCAGTGTGATCCTGTCTCTAAATAAAATATTTTTAAATATTTAGGGGGACTGGGCATGTAGCTTAGGGGTTAACTCAGGCCTCCGAGTTTAGTCCCTGGTATCAAAACAATATTCCTAGACCACCTTCTTGACCTAATAAACCAAACATTAGGGGAGGGAGGCCAAGACTTGGTGTTTTAACAAGCCCTCCGGGTGGATGTGATACACATTAAAGTTAAGAGACACCTCTCTTCTCTTACACTGAAATTCTTAACTTAAAAAAAAAAAAAATCCTAACATTCGCAATCCCAACAGCCAGTGGGATGAGACTGGGCCATCCCTGGAAGGAAGCGTTCAGAGTCGGTGCACACAGGCTAAGTCTTGTGTGTCCACAAGCGTGAACTGATTTTGGTTCTGCGTGGGCCTTTAAATCAAATTAATCAGCCATCCCTGTGAAAGGTCTTCCTGACACAGGTGTAAATGCAGGTCAAACAACCGACTTCGGAGTCAGTTTGTTCCCTCTGTGGTGTCCTTCTTGTATTGGAGATTAGCACTAGCAAGTAGGAACGTCGGCTTTTCATTCCTACAAACCCCAAAGCCAAAAATGAAAGGGGAAGGGAAAGTAGTTAATCTGCTTATTCTCAGAGCCTGAGATAAGCGGAAGTCCCAGAGCCGCGCAGTGCAGAGCGCGCCTGCTGATGGAAGGGATGCCGAGCAGAGCCGAGCCAGAGCCCTCATGGCTCTTAGGTCGTTAAGAGCCATCTTCCCGTCTCCTGCAGGGAAGCTGCCAGTCAGCCTGGCTCCGCCCCTAGCTCCAGGGATGGATCTTATGATTGGCCCAGAAACCCAGTCTGGCCAATCAGAATAGGTATTCCCCTTATGACAAGATCAGAGCAGTCTAAGCAGGGAGACTTTTGCTCTTTGTTAAGAGTGAGAGATGAATGGGTAAAGAAATTGTGGTAAACGTACACAATGGAATATTACTCAGCCCTAAAGAAGAATGAAATTATGGCATTTGCAGGTAAATGGATGGAGCTGAAGAAAATCATGCTAGGAAAAATAAGCCAATCACCCCCAAACCAAAGGCTGAATATTCTCTCTGATATGCAAATACTAATTCACAATAATGGGAGGGACACAGGGAAAAAGAGAGAGGGAAGGGAGGGGAGGGGAATGGAGGTAGGAAAGATAGTAGAATGAATCAGACATTATCACCCTATGTGCACATACAATTACACGACCAGTGTGATTCTACATCATGCACAACCAGAAGAATGAGACCTTACACTCCATTTACATATGATATATCAAAATGCATTCTACTGTCATGTATAACTAATTACAACAAATAAATAAATCTTTAACAAAGAGTATCTGTAAGCTGGGCTCCGTGGCGCACCCTGTAATACTAACAGCTCAGGAGGCTGAGGCAGGAGGATCTTGAATTCAAAGCCAGCCTCAGCAACTTAGCGAGACCCTAACCAACTTAGTAAGACCCTGTCTCTAAATAAAATTCAAAAAAGGGTTGGGATATGGCTGTGGCTCAGTGGTTCAGCACCCCTGGGTTCAATCCCTGGTACCGAAAAAGATAAATAAAAAGAGTATATGTAAGATCTCCACTAACAGTGGTGCAGCTGGGGGCCGACTTCCCCTAATGCAGGGTGGTAAGCTACTCAGACGCGGTGGACGGGTGGGCTTAGAAATGTCAGGTGCTGTGAGTATCCATGTCACCCTTCCTCTCCTCTTTTGTTGACATCTTGTGCTGTTTCTCAGACAGGGCAGGGAGGGAAGGAAGGAAGGAAGGAAGGAAGGAAGGAAGGAAGGAAGGAAGGAAGGAAGGAAGGAAGGAAGGAAGGAAGGAAAAGAAAAGAAAAAGAGAAGAACGAACTTGCAGCAGAACACAGAGATAATGAAATACTTGAAATTTTCCAAAACAAACAAAGAATGAAGAAGAGAAGCGCCTGGGAAGAGGCTGTTCAGAGCCCTCAGTGGTGCAAAGCTCAGCGATGAAAACCTTTGCGTGCTCATCGATGTGACCCCCACCCCACCCTCCCCCAGGATGAGGCCTCAGACGGATGCGAGGCTCGGGAGGGAGGATCCAGCTGATAAGGCCGTGGCGGGGAGAGGCTTGTAGGCAGGCGCAGAGCCTGTGGGCGGGCGGTGTCCTGGGGACGGCGGAGGGGCCGGAGCCGAGCGGGAGAAACGTGGTGCCAACGCGGGGCGCGGCGACCTGCGATCGCCCTCTGGACTGACGGGGGTGACTCCGGAGGCCTGGGCCACGCCAACCTTTGGGCCACTTTAGAAACACCGGTCATCATCTCAGAGCCGAGGGGAGGCTGGCCTCCGAGCTGGTGGCGGGATTCGTGCTGGAAGGAGTCGCTTCTCACCGCTCGCCCGGCGGGTTTGGAAAGGGTGACGTGTGTCGTCCCCTGGGCGGGGTCCGCGGGGCCTCCCCATGGCGATGACCACTCCTCACGCCGACGGCGACTTCGAGGACGATACGACACAAGCCCCTGAGTTCATTTCCAGTCAGGGAGGCCCGCAGAGACCCCAGCCGACGGTGTGATGCGAGCTGTCCTTGGCGCAGGACGGCCGAGGACGGGAGTGACCTCCGCATGGGACGGAAAGGCTTTCCCAGCAAAATGTGCCTGACGGGTGCTGGTCCACAGGCCTGCGGCCAGCTCGCCGCCCGGGGCTGTGTCATCTTACGGTCACCAAGAAATTCATGACCTCCAATGACTTCCTCCCTGAATTTTAAGACATGTCCAAATTTCTTTTTTAAATTTATTTACTTATTTATTTTGGTACCAGAGATTGAGCTCAGGGGCGCTTAACCGCTGAGCCGCATCCCCAGCCCTTTTTATTTTTTGAGACAGGATCTCACTAAATAGCTTAGGGCCTCGCTAAGTGGCTGAGGCTGGCTTTGAACTCACGATCCTCCTGCCTCAGCCTCCTGAGCTGCTGGGATGGCAGCATGCGCCACCGCTCCTGGCTGCGTTTTGATTTTTCTTCACATACGTTTTTGAAACTCCGATGCAGCTTACAAACGTCATACGCACTTAATGTGAGATTGGTTTGGTCTTTGTCCCCACCACGAGGTGATGGTAAATAAAAGATGGAGCTTATAATGCACGATGACTTGAAGAAATGGCACAGATCTGATGCTCTGGAGTCTGACTCTCTGTTCTCATCCTAATAACATCTTACACTTTGCATTTTCTCATTGAAGCATAATTACTTGTTCAGTTCTTTTCTTTTCCACTAAGCAGTGAACTGCTTTCAGCGCAGAGCAGATTTATTCATGCATTTCCTCCCCCTCCTGCACGTGCCAGGTACGAGAATCTGGCCCATAGTAGGTATCAAACATTTGCTGAATTAATGAATGAATATATAAATATGATCAATACATAAGCTTATATACAAACTCATATATAAACACATGTTATATCTATTATTATATCCATGTATTTAAATCTATAGACATAGATTTAAATAATATATGAATAATATATCATTATATAATATACATTAAATAATAATAAATAATATTAAAATGTTATTCAAGAAGAATGTCCTTTTAAAATGCCTTTAAAATATATAGATTATATATAATCTGTGTGTAGTGGCGCACACCTGTAAATCCAAGCAGCTCAGGAGGCTGAGGCAGGAGGATTGCAAGTTCAAAGCCAGCCTCAGCAAATTAGCAAGGCCTTGATAATATTAGTGAGACCCTGTCTTTAAAGAAAAAAATAAAATGGGCCAGGGATATGATTCACTAGCTAAGCGCAACTGGGTTCAATCCTTGGTACCAAAAAAATTATATGTGTACATATATATTTACATAATATATATAATCATTATATAATATATAATCATTACATTTATATATCTGTATATAAAATCATTACCATTATACATATATATCTGGGCTGAAAATACAAAACCCAACATTTTTCAAGTACTACCATAGGACCAAGCTCTTTGCTAGGAGCTTCTCCTGCAGTGTCTCATTTAATTTGCAAATGAGCTGTCCGCTGGTGGCCTCATTCTCTCCACTTTCAAGCAGACACACTGAGCGCAGAGGTTATTTGCCCAGGAGTAGCCAGCTTGTAAGTAGAAAGGCCACTTCTCATCTCTGGCCTAGCTGGTTCCACAGTCTGTCCTCCTAGTCCCTGGAGTGAAACATACCCACTTCAGACCTAAGTTTCAACACCGAGGAAGAGGCCCCTCTGAAAGTCCATCTTTGGGCCCCATCCATTCCTTTGGCAGCACGGATGGGGGTCAGCTGCAGGGTCAAGGAGCACTTCCTGGTGAGGCAGAGCTCACCTGCCATTCCTTCATTGCACAAGGACCCAGCTCAGGAAGGGATGCATACAGTAATAGAACTGTTTGCATATTTCAGGTTCTCCAGGGGATCTTCTTTATCCTGCTTCCAGTGGGTGAGGTTTATCTTCATATTTCAACTCTGAATGCAGAAATTCATTCCTGCTAAATCAGACACCTCTTTTTCTTTGGAGCAAAAAGTGGAAAGAATTACAAGACATGGTCATGAGATCATGATGAGGAATATTCAGCCTAGATAAGGGTTGGTGGGGGGTATCCTCATATGTTTAGATTACGTATCAAATCACATTCCCTGAAACATGCTGTTAGGAAATGCTGCTTGTTCCTTAATACTGGCTTTCCTCTTCTTTCATACCAAGAACTAGCTCAGTACCTGGACAAGAAAACAAAGGCCATTTCTCAGAGTTGGGGGTCACAGGCTTGGGGCCACACACAGCCTCAATTCAGACCAATAATCCATAAATGGAAGTCTGCTGCCATGCTTCCTTTGCACCATTTTTTTTTTATGTTTTCTTTCCTGGTGGCTGGAATTTTAATGTGGTGGCTGAATGGAAAGTCACTGTTATGGTTAGGATGTGAGGTGTCCCCCAAAAGCTCAGGTGTGAGACATGCAAGAAGGTTCAGAGGAGAAATGATTGGGTGGTGAGAGCCTTAACCCAACCAGTGAATGAATCCCTGATGGGATCAGCTGAGTGGTACCTGGAGGCAGGTGGGTGAGGCTGGAGGAGGTGGCATTGGGGGCCTGGCTTTGGGGTGTATATTTGTATCTGGAGAGTGGAGTCTCTGCTTCCTGATCACCATGTGAGCTGCTTCCCTCCACCACACTCTTCCTCCATGATGCTCAGCCTCACCTCCAGCCCTGAGGAATGGAGCCTGCTGTCTGTGGACTGAGACCTCTGAAACCGTAAACCTCCAAATAAACTTTTCCTCCTCTACAATTGTTCTGGTTGGGTCTTTTAGTCACAGCAGAGAAAAAGCTGAGTAAAAAAAGCCGCCATCTTGGACCATGGTGATTCTGGGGATGGAGGCTACATAGTGAAATAAGGTAAAACAAGCCTGGTCCTTGGAGTTCTACGGCATAGAACCTTCTTAACAGCTCTATACATCTACCTCCAGATTATGGCATGAGAGAGAAATAAGCTTATCTTGTACAAGCTGTTGTTAGTAGTTTCAAAGTTGAAGTCAAATCTAATCCTAGCTGACACACAGGCCAACAGCAGTCCACGAGCCCCCAGCACAGCAACGTGGGAGTTGTCAAGGCTGCCCTTCAGGTATGAAAGTCGAAGTCACACCAGCCTTGCAGTGGGGTCCCGTCACCTGCCTTCTAAGACATGGATAGCTGATGCAAATGCTACTTGTGATTATGATGGATAAAGTGGCTGTTTCTTGAGGGCTAAGGATGTATGTAATCAATCAATCAATAAGTAATACCCCCAAACACACAAAGATTCAATGGGCAGTTCAACTGCCAAGTAAAAGGCGAGAAAGGTAGTCACCTAGGAACCAGGAAAATAAGTTAACAGATGAGACATGACGGGCAACAGGCCAATCAGACGTAAAAGATGGACTCAAACTTGGGTTGGCCCCCAAGCTCTGCCTAGAACATGTTTCCAACACCTAAAAAGACAGCAGGGTGGGGGCCTCACCAACTGACTCTTCCTCATCCCACCCCACCGTTCTCAACGAGCAGTTCTCTAACTACAGGTCCTGTGGAAATGTGGATGTGGCTTCCCTAACCTGAGAGGGCCCAAGACTCTGCCTTTCTTAACGTTTTTTTCTGGACACATAAAAATTGTGCATATTTATGGGCTACAAGATAATATTTGACACATGTATATAACGTATAATGAATGATCAAATCAGGGTATTTAGCATTTCATCTCCTTAAACATTCATCATATCTTTGTGTTGGAGCCCTAAAACTCCCCTTGTTCTTAAAAAAAAATATTAGTTTTGCAAACTATGTAGTCATCCTATTGTGCCATAGAATAGTAGCTCCTACTCCTCCTCTAGCCGTGGCTATTGTCCCACTGCCCTTTATCTCCCTTCCCTACCCGTTTCTCTTTCCCAATCTCTGGTGACCTGTATTCTACTTTCTTCTATGAGATCAACCTTTTAAGCTTCTACTTGTAAGAACACGCAGGATTTCTCTTTCTGTGGCCGATTTATTTCACTGAACTTAATGTCCTCCAGGTCCATCCCTTTTTCCACAAATGACAGTAGTTCATCTATTTTAATGGCTGAATAATATTCCATTGTGCATAGAGGCCATTTTCCTTTATTGTCTTTATCCATTGTCTTTATCCATTTATCCATGGATGGATGCCACTTTTGAATCCACCCCTATCCTGACTATTACAAAGAGTAGCTGCAATAAACACAGGGATACAGGCGTCTCTTTGGTAGATTTCACTTCTTTGGAAGTGGGCTGGCTGCATCGTGGAGCAGCGCCATTGTTTTGCGTATCTGAGGAGCTTCGGCGTTGTTTTCTGCAATGGCTGTTCTAACTTCATTCTCACCAAGAGTCCGAGGCTCTGCCTTTCTAACAAGTGGAGAGATGATGCTCCTGCTGCTGGTCCACTGCTGGCCATGCTTTGAGCGCGAAGGGTCCACCCAGTAAAGAAGCTCTCTGAGCCTCAGTCAGAGCCTGTCGGTCCTCTGCTTGAAACTCTGCAATGGCTTCCACTGGAGTCAGGGTAAAACTCAAACTTGCTACGGTGTCTCCTGAGCCCATCAGGATCTGGCCTGGCCCTCGTCACTGGCCACCCCCACTCCTGTCCACTCTCTGCAGTCACAGTGAGCCTGCCGTTCTTAGGACCTTGTTTCATTGTGCTCCCATAGTGCTTGTCAACCTCGGGGACGCTACTTAGTCTAGACCTGTGGAACCT
>JAJEJO010003869.1:182637-231032 GCA_020662805.1 Glaucomys volans
GGAAGAGTGTGGTGGAGGGAAGCAGCTCACATGGTGATCAGGAAGCAGAGACTCCACTCTCCAGATACAAATATACACCCCAAAGCCACGTCCCCAATGCCACCTCCTCCAGCCTCACCCACCTGCCTCCAGTTATGAGCCAGTTAATCCCATGGGGGATTAATTCACTGGTTGGGTTCAGGCTCTCACCACCCAGTCATTTCTCCTCTGAACCTTCTTGCATGTCTCACACGGGAGCTTTTGAGGGACACCTCACATTCAAACTGTAACACCGATCATTTTGGTGGCAAAGGACACTGAACACAAGGTGGCTGCGATGAAATGAATCTGAGTGTGACATCTTTTCCCAAAGAAGGTCTCCTGAATCGCATGCCCCATGTCTTTCTCCCCACCCCCACTCTGGTGCTATAAAACCCAAACAAACACACACAGCCCGGACACCCGGCCAGCCCCGGCCAGGAAAAACAGCCATTCCGTGTTTTCTTTCAACTCACCCCATCCCCTCCCCAAGGGTAGAAATCAAACATTTCCAAGGGCTGAGAACATCCAACACAGGCCATCATTTAGCAGCAACGGCCGCTTGGGCTATGCACATAAATAAAAAATCCATACTAAACCAAAACACATTTATAAGGTCTGTGGAAAGACTTTGCCTTTTCTCTATAAATGTCCAAAAAGATTAATTAAGAGCGGGATGACTCATTCGTCCAGATTGATTAAACGTATATTTAAGGGTCAGACTGGAAACTATGCTCAGATGCATTAACATACAATTTGCCCACAGTGATTAGTCTATTTATTTTACTTGCTGACGATCTTTCTAGAATTAAGTCATTGTGAATCAATGTCTGGAAGGAGGGATGGGACCACCCAACTCCCCATCCCAGAAGCCATCGCCTCTCGTTTTCCAATATTAGCATCCTTCTCCCCAATTTTCAAGCTCCCTTAAAATTTGGGATGAGACAGAGATCTCCCAGTCTTCTGGGAACAGCACTGAAAGCAAGGCCCACTCCAGGTCTGTTTCCCCTCCGTCCCATCCGCACCCTTGGGCAAGGCCTCTGCCCTCTCTGAACTTCTTTCTTCTTTGTGACACTGACGGTCTGCAGCAGGGCACGTCTTCTGATAACCTTTTGGGAAATAATAGACTCTTTCCCAAAAAACAAAGCATTGATTACGTGCTGTATGTCAGCCCAGAGAAGAGTGGCCGACCTCATGAGACTGTGTCCAGTGTTTTGTTAATTGATATTTATTATTTGCCAATATTTGTTACTTGTTAATTAAGGTTCACGAGTCCCCAGGAGTCGGAGATGTAAGGTTTGCGTCCTCTCTCATGGGTCAGGGAAACTGGGCCCCAGAAATGGAAAAGCTTGGCTATTTTCCTGCGGCCACAGGGAGGGAATCAGGCTTCCACACCCAGGTAGTTGGCGGTGCCAAGCCCACACTCCTAACTCTCTTGCCACGGTGTGTCACAGATGTCAGCTGCGTCTGGGGCAGTTCTGCTTCTCTGAGGGAGGCGGCCTGGGTCTGCAGGTGAAAACGGAGTCCCACCATGATCCTTGTCCCTGGTGGCAAGTCACAACCAGCATAGGCCCAGACACATTTCCACGTCGTTAGAACTCTAGGTATGCTGGTAATTTTCCTTCGGCTGTTCTCTGGTTATGGTGGCCAATTCTCAGACTTTATCTGAGCCGTGTTTATTAATATAACTCCTAGGAGGTTTTTAAAAGGCTGATCATACTTCCAGACTGACCGCACGGTTCTAAAATGAGCCTACCAACACAGCTCTAAAGAAAACAAGGCGCTTTGGGGAGAAAGTAAAAGAAACCAGGACCCAGTCTCCCTCATCGAGTAGAGCTGGGTGGGACTGGGATCGAGGCTTGGCCTCAGGTCCCAACACCACCCCTGACCTTGGGTCTCAGTTCCTTTTTCTATAAAAAGAGCCGACTTCTAAGGTAGTTGAGAATATTGAATGAGATAATGAAGGCATGTCAAGAAGGACAGTAGTTATCACATGATATAAGCTCAATCACTGAGAGCTATTGCTATTATTGATCTCTGCGTTAAGTTCTATACAACTTCGATAATAACGATGGGTCGCAGCTGGCCCTCCCTTGAAGGGCAGCTGTTCAAAGCACCATGCATCCCTCATTTCGTGCTCAGGACAGATCGATGAGGATGTGCTGGTGGTGGTCCTGTTTTACAGATGGGCACACCGAGGTCCAGAGGTCCAGAGAAATTGACCTATTTGCCCAAGATCACATGGCCTGTCACACCCCAAGCATCTCTTCTGAAAGCTGGTCCTTGGACTCATAATACCTTAGAGCAATGGTTATTGCTTTAAAAGAAAAAAAACTGCATGGTAGATATGTGCTAAAGAATATGTGGGTGAAATCTTAAAAGCAAACCTTTTTAAGTGGTTTTCGTTTGTTTGTTTGTTTGTTTGATACTGGGAGTTAAACCCAGGGGCACTTAACCACTGAGCCACATCCCCAGCCCTTTTTATTTTTAATTTTGAGACAGGGTCTCCTTGAGCTGCTTAGGGCCTCACTAAAGTTGCTGAGATTGGCCTCGAATTCACAATCCTCCTTTTTCAGCCTCCCGAAGCTGCTGGGATTACAGTTGGTGCCACCGCGCCCGCGCCCAGCCAGAAAGCCGGACAGCCTTCCAGCAGGAGTTCCGCTCTACCCTCAGAGTCACCACGTTGCCTGATACTTCGTTAGGCACCTCACAAACATACACTCCTAACGCTGTTGCCACGGCGTGTCACAAATGTCAGCTGCGTCTGGGGCAGTTCTGCTTCTCTGAGGGAGGCGGCCTGCGTCTGCAGGTGAAAATGCAGTCCCTCCATGATCCTTGTCCCTGGTGGCAAGTCACAGCCAGCATACCTTTTATAGCTATGAAGCACGCCACTTCTTTTCAGAATCAGAGGTTGTGGAATAAAACTGTTGAAGATCAAGGTTTTCATGATGTAAAATATCATGAAATACAAATATAGACAATTGTACAAAAATCCCAGCCACTCTGTTTCCTCAGGTCACTCGCTCTAATGTGGGAACCTGGAGAATGTTTAGCAGTTCCAGCTTCTAGATCATTCTTCCCCCAAAAGATTCTAATGCCCCCTTCTATTATTTACAATTATTCCACTTCAACAGGTTTTCTGTGAAGATAATGCTCAGGGGCATAATGATAATTATAGCATTATCATTTAGCTTTCTCCACCCTGGATTTAATAACATGAGCATCTTCAAATTTTTCCTATAAAAATCTATTAATTTTCATTGCTTTCCTGCTTCTCCATTTAACTCGTATTTCACTCTTATGTTAAATCTTATATGAAAATAAAGGCAGTTTAAGGTCTGCATTCTAACCTTTGTTCTCCAAAGACTTACAAACAGAAAATTAAAATAAAAACAGAAACTTGGTCTGTTTTAATCTACAAAGTGAGGAATAACAGGGTGCAGGGAACAATCATTTGATCTCAGTTAGTCTACCTACTTTATTTTATTTCACTACTTGAGGCCCATATTTGGAAGCATGATCAGGGTCTAGACGTTGCTCAGTTGTAGACTGCATGCTGGGCATGTGGGGGGGGCTGGATTTGATGCCAGTGAGACACACACACACACACACACACACACACACACAAATTGGGACATGCTAGAACTTTCTACAATGTTGTAGAAGTCAAAGATGATATGAAACCCATGGTTTCGTATAAGCACATACAGAAAGATATTAGAAATCATGCAGAGCGTCCCGTTTCAAATATTTCAAGCTGTTTCTTTCATGAGGAGATTCGTAAGTGTCGTATCTATTTCCTAATTAGGAGCTCAAAAAATATGGTCAATCTACATACGATATATAACCTCTGCATGACGACGCTCATATCAGAAGGAAACATTGATTGCAGTCTCCCTCAATAACTGGTGGCATCCTGGTCATTCCAGAAGTTTTATCTCTTTTAATCATCAAAATATATTTATGGGGAGGTGCTACTTTTCTCCCCATTGCACAGATGAGGAAGTTAAGACCCACTAACTCACACAGACTCACCCAGCCACTCGGGGGCAAGCCAAAGACTCCAGAGCCCGTCTGGCAATGTGCTCTAAGCTCTGTGCGTCCTGCCTGAGGCTCTGGAAGTCTGCCGTTTAGGTTTGGTTTGTCTGTGTTTTCATAAATGACCTGATCTACCAGTTTTGGCCTTTTGCTCCTTGTCCATCTTCCTGATTGAAACACTGAATGTGGAACTTGTTCTATGAAAAAGCAAACCTGAGAGTAAAAGTGTACCCGCTAAAGACGGCGGAGCAGAGAGGCAGAATAACCTGGGTTCCTTTGGCATCACTCAAGTACTAAAGTTCTGGAATGCCCACCTCCAGACTTGTCATTTGCCAGGTGCCGGGACGCACACCTGTCATCCCAGGGGCTCCGGAGGCTGAGGCAGGAGGATCGAGAGTTCAAAGACAGCCTCAGCAACTTAGGGAGGCCCTAAGCAACTCAGTGAGACCCTGTCTCTAAATAAAAAAATGAAAAGGGCTGGGGGTGTGGCTCAGTGGGTCAGCACCCCTGAGTCCCATCCCCAGTACCAAAAAAAAAAAAAAAGTGCCATTAATCTATTAATCTCCTGGCAGTCGGGCTTCTTGTCACAGTTCTCTGGAAACACTCTCATACTTGTGCCCCCGGTGACATCCACAAAAGTTTGTCGTGTGAAATCTTGCAAACAAGCCGATGTTTAAATGCCCATCATGGTGACATATTCGTGCCATGAGACGCCACACAGCCCTTAACAAGAAGTGAAGGACATCTATACAGCTCCACAAAGAGAATTCTTAAAGCCAGAATGTAAAGTGAAAAGGGAAATTTGCTGAATGACAGGTGCTCAGCCCAATACCCTCTGTGTCTTAAAACACGTGGAACAATCCCACGCGCTCTCTGGATGCACCGCATGCACTGGATGCAAAAACGGTATCAGGACTGAGAGCACCAGACAGTGTTATGGAGTGAACCCGCCGACTTCAGGGAGGGCAGAAGGGAAGGAAACTCGAAAGTGACGGAGAAGGCACTGTCCTTCGCTGTTTTCTTGAGTCAGGGTCTTGTTAAATTGTCCAGTCTGGCCTCAAACGTGTGATCCCCCTGCCTCAGCCTTCCAAGTAGCTGGGATTACAGGCATGACACACCCAACGATCCCATAGAATTTTGGGGGAAGGGGTGGGACTAACAATTGAAGCCAGAGTTGCTTCCCCACTGAGCTACATCCCCAGCTTGCTTTCTTTCTTTCTTTCTTTCTTTCTTTCTTTCTTTCTTTTAGATTTAGTCTTGCGAAATTGAAGAGGCTGTCCTTGAATTTGCAATCCTCCTGCCTCAGCCTCCCAAATCAATGGGATTACAGGCATGAAACCATGGTATCTTGGTGAACCTGTAATGTTTTACTTCATAGAAGTCATCTGAATCAATTGTAGCACTTATTAAATTGGGTGGTGGATATATGAGTTGATAAATAATTTGCTGTATTTTTCTATGTATTTAATATGCTTTTTTTTTTAAATGGGTGAAAAAAGAAACAACATCAGGTAGCTATTCATGTAAATGTATTACACACACACATATGTATATACAAAATGTGATACCTGGGGCAAAGACCGTTCAGATTTTGAACTGAATATGATACAAACTTGTCAGGATCTGCCTGTCATCCTGAGCTCCACCCTGAACCAGTTGTATGAGGTAATACAGAAAGAAGGAGTATGGTAGTTTATTATAGAGAACTCTGGAATAAAACAGCCTTAGGTTGGAGGGTAGCCTTAGGTTGGAGGAAGGACACAAAATTTCTTCCCCTCCTCAAAGGCACATGGCTTTAACATGATGTTGCAGAACTTTCCATCAAGCAGTGAAGTCTAGTCATCTACCCTTAGATCCAGGCTGGCTAGTGACTCACATTGGTCAACAGAATGCAGCCGCAATGGTTCCGTGGACTTCTTAGCCCAGGCCCCAAGAGGCCCTGTACCTTCTGCCTTGACTCTCTGAACAGCCCTGTGTGAGGAAGTTTGGTCTAACCCCAGGATTGGCAGAATATGGCCCATAGGCCAAATCTGGCCCATGACTTGTTTGTGTAAATAAAGATTTATTGGAACTACCAGGCAAAAACATCTTTATGAGTAACCCCCCCATGAAACGAGTAGGAAAGCAGTCAAGGTGAACCCCAAAGGCAGACCCATAAACTCATGGACAAATACAATGGTGGTGGTTTTAAGCCACAGAGTTTGGGGGTTGGGTTGTTTTAAGCAAGAGGTCACTGAGAGGGTTGTGGCCCTGGCCTTCCCACCGACTGTGTGAGGCAGACAGTGTTTGTTCCCACTTCACTCGCTTTGCCATTCACGCGTCAGTGCAGGCTTGGCCGGCTTCCGACACCAGGAACCCTGCCTCCCTGGGGGTTTCCTCTGAAGCCCTGGAAGGAGCTGGGTCCAAGCCGAGAAATTAACATGCATTCCCCCCAACCTCTCCTCCCAAACCTCAACCAGAATACGACCCAAGGCCAAATTTGGCCCACCACTTACTTGTGTAAATAAAGCTTTATTGGAACATAGCCATGCCCTTTTGTTTGTGGACTGCAAGAAGTTGGCTGAAAACTGGAGCTGTGGCTCAGAGCGCTTGCCTCTCATGTGTAAGGCTCTGGGTTCAATTCTCAGCACCACATAAGGATAAATAAAGTCATTGTGTCCATCTACAACTTGTAAAAAGAAAAAAATACTCCAATTTCTCACCCTTTGTGAGAAATGACTTCAGGATATATGTTCTCCCTGCTCAGAGAGTTTTCCGGCCTGATGCCACTCTGGTCTCCCACCGGCTTGTGTCACACCCTTTGTCTGCAGCCTCCCCTTCCCAACCCAGATAATCTGTTGTCACTTGAACACTTGGCACGGGATCTGCTTCAAGGCAGCACAGAAACCAGGAAACCACGTGGCTTTAGACAGTTCCTCTCTCTCTGAACCTCAGCTTTCCTATCCATCAAATGGACCGATGGGAGCCCCAGCACCGCAGGAGGCGGCCAAGGGGACTTACTGGAGACAATGCCAGCCCTGCTCTGGGTGCTGGAGATGCTCCTTCAACTGGCTCCGCCTCCTCCGTGCACCAGCCCTGGTGATTGGCCAGACCTGCACGTAGCTCTCAGGGGACTGGCCAATAGGATTGCCGGGAGGCAGCGAGGCCCAGGAGGTCCCGCAGCCGCAGTGCGGGGACTGGTCCCGCCCGCTCCCTCTGCAGTCACGTCCCCTCTGCAGTCACGTCCCCGGGTCAGGCGTCCCAGCCCCGCGCCGCAGGTCCCGTCTGGAGGACGCCGTGGCTCCCGGTTCCTCCTCGGCACGTGGGGCTGGACCCTGCTTCGTGCCTGACTCCAGGGGCCTGTCCCCGGCCAGGGCATAAGGCAGGGGAGGAAGCGCGGCAGACAAGTGGGAACGTCCCGGCAGCGTGCGGGGTGGGAGCGAGCGTGACGCACTGGGGGCCTGAAAAAGAAACAGGGAAGCAGGGAGGATGTGACCCTGTGCTGCTTTAGTGAAGAGGCCCGTCCTCCACCCCGTTGGACTGGTCTATAAATACGCACCCTGGAGAAGCCTGCAGAAAGAATCAGCGCCTTCCACCTCGGGAGCACGTTCCCTTTGCTCTACTCCTTTCTGCCCTCCTTTAAAGGTGGTTTGCTTAGTTCTCCTTCCTCACGACCTCCCCGCAAAGACTCAGGGTGGTCAGGGGACAACTGGAGCCTGCAGCATGCTCAGAGGCCTCGCTGCTTCCCAGATCCCTGGGGAAAGGCTCTCTCAGCCTAAGCTGAGCAGCAAGGTATCAAGAGTGGCGATCTGGCCCACGGCCAACCAGGAAAAACGGTCAAGCTTTTTTTATAATTGCCCTGAATGGAAGTGACTATTTTAGAACCTGAAAACATCTCCACAGCCCCTTGGAGTCACTTTTGGGAAAGTCCCTCGCTGTTGTCTTCTTGTCATGCGATAGGATGTCAGCGTCGGGGACATTTCCTATCAGAAAATCATCAAGGGCTCCCTGTAGCACTTGGAGAAGCTTAAAAGGGTGCTATGGTTTACAAACTTGGCTCTGCTGAAAATGGCATCATTTCTTCTTCCAGAATATTTTGTTCTGGTGTTTATTGGTTCAACACAATTCAGATTGTTTGTGGTCGTGGTCTCTCTGATCACAGAGCATAAAGTCTTTGCAATTTATCTTCGCACAGCCACACAGCGGTTATTAGATGCTCTGGGATTATGTGTGCTGGAAAACAGAACCTACTGGGTTTCTGGAAGCAGAAATCTCCTTGAAGCTGTTTGACTTTGGGTTGCTCAACCTCTCAGACCCTCTGTTTCCTTATCTGTTACCTCTGCAAACTTCCTTCCTTTCCTTGTTGCACTTTTGGAAATGTGAAAGGAGAAAAGGGGCACCCCTCCCCCAGATTCCTAGTACATAGTACAGCCTGAATGAGTTCCTATGATTAGAAAATCACTTGTGATTCTTCAGCTTATAAGAAAAAGAATGTTGGAGAAACAGTAAGGCAGGCTATTGGGTGATACAGACTCTGAGTGACAATACCTGAATGAAGTTCCTAGCTTTGCTTATTCTAGGACCACGACCACGATCAGTGTAATTCTCTTTCCTTGTCTCAGTTTCCCACCATAAAGAGTGCAAAGACCTACCTCATAGACTACTGAGGATTGAGACGGTTCACGGAAAAGCGCTCACACTACCAGCAGAGAATAGTGACTTCCATTAGTGTCATAATAATTATTTTAAAATTGTTGTTTGAGAAGACTCTTCTCACGCCTGGGGACTTGAGCTGTCAGTCACAAAGCAGGCACTTGGCAGGCATTCAGAAGACACAAAGCATTTGGTTGGGGGGGCATCTTTGCAGACTCTGGATTCCAGCAACAGTCTGGAGACTCCAGTTTCTTGCCAGGTTGTTTGCAAGTCCCCAGAAGTCACATGCCCTACCAGTACACCCATATGACATGGTATCATAATTACCTTGATGGGTCCCAATCAGTTATATAAAGCTTGACAAAGAAATGTTAAGAATTGTACTTACGGTATAAATGTATATGAAGTCTCCATAATAATTAATAACTTGGGCCAGAAATAAGGTTATCCAGACCAACCACTATGTAATTTCCTTGCACAGCAATTTTTTTAAGTAGGAGACAATGGCATGATTTGCAATTAGCTACATCAGAAATTGTCTAATATCATGCATTCATGGTAATGATAAATAATAATGATGTTATGATAGCTAATAATGCTCACTATTTACCCATGCCATATGTGTTCCTGTATTTAAACACCTACTTTTTAATATGATTCTCATCAGTTTTCCCAATATTATCTCATTGGGATAATTGTTCCCATTTTACAGATGAGATGGCTAGTGCTTCAAGAAGATTAAGTAACATGTTCTTGGTCACACTTTGGTACATGATCTCTGGGAGTTCGAACCCAACCTTTTGAGAAGCAGGAATTTCCAGTTTGAGTCTGAGCATGGAGTGAGGGGACAGGTTTGTAGACAGTAGGCCTAATTTATGGCTTCCTTTCTGTCTAAAGAATGAAAAGTCTAAAGAAGTTGGAAAGTGTTGAGAAGGAAGTCATTGTGTTAGTCAGCTTTCCATTGCTGTGTCAAAATACCTGAGATAATTGACTTAAGAAGGGGGAAGAATTATTCTGGCTCATGGTTTTCAGAGGTTTCAGTTCATGGTCACTTGGAAGTGTTGCTTTGGGCTTGTGGTGAGGCAGAACATCATGGCAGAGGAAACTGCTCACCTCATGGAAACCAGGAAGCAAACCCAGAGATAAAACAAACACAAGCATGAATGGATTGGGTTTCCAATGTCCTCTTCAAGGGCACACCCTCAGTGACCTAATTTCCTTCCACAAAACCCCACCTTCTAGTACTGCCACCAACTGACGACCACGTCTTTATTTAGCTCATGGGTCTTTGAGGGACATTTAGGATTCCAACCATAACAGTAGATTAATAATTAGACAATTCCTTGAGTCATCAGAACTGAGAAGCAAATTGATGGGTTCCCAAGGTATAGTACACCCAAAGATGAAATAGCAGTCAGCGATGATGGTTTTGCAAGGAGTCATACCCATATTCTGTTATTAGTGTCTTTAAACCATCCTCCAGACACCCCTGGAGACACAAGCTACAGATGGGCTAGCTAGGAAGAAAAGGGTTTAGAAGCCCTGATATACAGAAGTCAAGTATGGATGATGGGCTGGGCTCAGTGGTAGAGGGCTTGCCTAGGACGTGTGAGGCACTGGGTTCCATCCTCAGCACCACATAAAAATAAATAAATAAAATAAAGGTATTGTATCTGTCTACAGCTAAAAAACTAATTTAAAAATATGGATGATGATCCAACCCAGGGCTTTACAATGTGGTCAGTATACAAGGAATCACTGAATAGCAGAGCGACACTTAACTGGATTTCATTGTTAAAGTGAAAATAGTTAAGGGACCCTGATTCATCCACTGATTTTATGTCAGTAACACATTTTAGAAAGTGACCCAGAGGAAACGCTTCACCTGGATTCTGCACATACTGGTGAGCATGTCTCTGTCACTCCCTTGGTCCATGACATCAAGTGAACAGCAGCCATGACCAAAGAACACTCGGACTGAGAAGTTTGCTGGTCCTGAGGGACCATGATGCGTATTACATTCCAAACTCTTGTAGTAGTAGCAGTGTTTTTAATATCTACTTTAAAAAATAATATTGCTACTCAAACAAATACTTATTCAACACCAGTTACAGTCAGCCCTCTCTAGCCATGGGTTCTCAATCCTTCGATTAACCCAACTCAGGAAATATTTGAAAAAAAGTTATATTGCTGATATGAATGAGGTAGTTATGGTGACATCCGTACTGAATATGTCCAGACTTTTTCTTGTTGCTGTTCCCTAAGCCACGTAGCATGATCACAATTCACATAGCATTTACATTGTATTAGATGTAAGTGATTTAGAGATGATTTGAAGCACGCATATAGTATAGAAAGAATGTGCACAAGTTCTGTACAAATACTATATATACCATTTTGCACAAAACTTGAGTATCTACAGATTTTGTTATCTGTCAGTGTCCTCCAGGTTTGGTTCCAGTTAAACCCCTGCAAATACTGAGGGATATCTATATTCTGTCTACTAGCATAGTTTTGGAATTTGCAGGATCAGTAGAAACCAGATGTAAGTTGGAAGTAGGAACAGTAATCTACCATGGATGTGGTGGCACATGCCAGTAATCCCAGTGGCTTGGGAGGCTGAGGCAGGAGGATCAAGAGTTCAAAGCCAGCCTCAGCAACTTAGTGAGGCCTTAAGCAACTCAGTGAGACCCTGTTTCTAAATAAAATACAAAAAAGGGCTGGGGATTGGAGATGTGGCTCAATGGTTAAGTGCCTTGGATTCAATCCCTAGTACCAAAAAAAAAAAAGAACAGGGAGCTGGGATGGAGATCATAAGTGATGGACTGGACCTTTGCAGAGTATTGAGCAAGGTGGCAAGAGCCATCCCAGAAAAGAAACTGGGAGCTATGTAAGACCCGCTGTGCTTGGTCACTGGCCACGGCTGGGCATACACTGCAGACAGGCATGCAGTCCAACAGAGCCCAAAGGCTGCGCTCAGGAAGGCTTAGGTTTTGTCCTCTGAGCACCAGGGAGTCAACAAAGAGATTTCAGAGCAGAAGTGGCAAGATCAAGATTTGTTTTCAAAAGATTGTCCTGGCAGCAGGATGGCTGTCAAGGAGGAGAGTGCTGGCTTACTGCAGAGTTTAAAGCCCATGGTCCTGGCACTTGTGCCAACCACAAAGAGCTTCATAGAACTGGGGAATTCTTGTACTGAATGCAGATCAGGGCTTTGTACAGGCCCTTTTACTCCTAAAACTCTCTTTCAGTTCATCAAATAGCAATCTGGGAAAGAGGACCACATGGAATTACCCCCCACTCACAGATGGAAAAACATCTCCAAGTGGCTACAGAGCCACGGAACAATCGCCAGTTAGAGTAATTGCATGCTAGCTCTGTCTCATTTAAGATTGGAATTTGATTTGTGTGGCTAGAAAATGAAGCATGTTTAAAACTCTGGGGAAAAAAACAACAGCAACTCAATGCCCATATGTAGAAGTCGATGCTGAATAGTAATCTTAAAAAACACTGGTTTCCAGAACCAGACAAAAGAACAGGAAACCTAACATAAAGACCCGTGGCATACCTGAAGACCAGCAGGCTGCTCGTTGGGGATCTGCTCTGCAATATTAAAAATACTTGATGGAAAGCGTTATAATTTCATGCATCTAATATGCATAGCTTTGAAAATATGGGCAATATAGAATTTAAGCTTGCCTAATTGTGCACACTATGACTCTTATTGGTTTGTGCTTGGATTTAGCTTAAAAACCATTTCAAATTGACTACAGAGCACACATTCTCTGAATTACAAGTGAAAGCCAGTAGACGTAATTTTAGCCTGAAGGCCTGAGCAACAGGGGAGCCCATGGTGTAGGCCCCTAGTCCAAGGTCAAAAGCCTGAAGGGGCAGTTGGGCAGGGGTGATGGCGGTAGGTCACTAATGTAAGTCCCATTTGGAGCCAAAGTCCCAGCTCAAGCAGAGACCAGATGTGCCCCTCCTCCACGTTTTTTTCCATTCAGATTCTCAGTGGAGAGGATGATGCCAATCTGTATTGTTGAGGGGAATCTCTGTACTCAGTCTACCAATTCTAATTCAATCTCTTATCAGAAACATCCTCCTGGACATAACCAGAAAAAAAATGTTTTACCAGCTATCTGGGCACCCCTTAGTCCAGTCACATCAACTCATAAAATTAACCACCACGACATTCTTAGCTCACCACCTCTTTTTACACTTCCTCCAAAGCATGTGTACATATTCACAAAATTAGGAAGATAGATGGTCAAGGCTATTGTAACATACAGTATAATTAACGTCTTGAACTTGGGGTTTCAGAACAAGCCAAAAAAAATCACAAGATTCGTAGGCTTGCAATAAAGTTTATGGTTCTACCATAGTCAAGAGAAATTCTAGGTGGGAAAAACAGAGTGACTTTAATGAGCCTGAACAGCTTCCAGATGGAAGAGCAGTTTGTTTAGATTGGGCTCAATACCTTCTTTGCTCTAAGCCTCAGTGGCTCTACTGTAAAATGACTCAGTGGCCCTATCTAATCTGGCTCTCAACAGTATCTCCAGCTTTGCCTCAACATTCTGTCCATCACTCACTCATCCTCTACCTCGAGGAGGCCTCAATGTCTCCCAGATATGCAAAGCGCATTCCCATGTGCAGGCCTTTGCACTTGATGTCTTCGTTCCCTCAGATGTTTGCATTTCATTCCCTCACTTATTTCAAGTCTCTGCTGAAATAGCTATTCTACAAGAAGCCTTCCCTCGGTCCCTGAGTCCATTTTATGTTGCTGTTACAGAGTACCTGAGACTGGGTATCTGGTCAAGAAAAGAGATTTTCTTTCCTAGCTCATGGTTTATGACTGTCCCACAGAGTGGTGCTGGCATCTGTCCAGCTTCTGGTGAGAGCCTCATGCTGCTTCATCGCATGGCGGAAAGCAGAAGGGCAAGTGAGTTCACATGAGGAGACACGTCACGTAGGGTGGCCTTGCTTTAGAGTAATTCACTCTCAGGTGAGCTAACCCTTCACAAGGGATCCCTGGTGACCCAAATGCTTCTTAAAAGTCCCATCCCCTCTCAACACCTTATGTCAGAAATAAGATTTCAACATGAGTTGAAATTTGATGTCCCAAATGATGTCCGACCACAGTGGTGTCTGAGGAAGCACTCGCCACCCAGTGCTCCCCATCTGGCCTCTCCTGCCAACCGTCTTGATGGCATTCATCTCCACCTGCCGTTCTTTTTCAGTTTATCCATTCCCACCTCACCAGTAAAAGATAAAATTCATGAGTGTCCAACTTTGGTCTCTTTCCCTTTCCCATGTCTTCAAAGAGTGCCAGCATATAGTTGCAAGCTCAATTAATATTTAGAGAAGAGAAAAGTTGTAGAGAAATGAAAGGAATCCCAAGTCTCCATCAGTATTTCCAAACTGGCACCATAGTTCTCAGCAATTTCCATTGACTGGTTTACACCAGGCCATTGGTGATGAGGATGAGAAGTAGTAATCATTTCCTTTACAAATCAGAAAGTTATTCATGGCGAAATACACACAGCATAAAACTTACCATTAGAATATTTTTCAGCATACAGGTCAGTAGTGGTAAGTGTATTCCCATTTTAGTCTGCCCATGACCTCCATCTGCAGGTTTTCATTTTGCAAACCCAAAACTTCAAACCTATTAACAGCTCGCCATGACCCACTCCCCAGCTCCTGAACTGCTTTCCACTTTCTATCTCCATGAGTTTGACTACTAGGTACCTGATAGGTGGCATCCTATTATTTGTGCTTTCGCAATGGCGTGCTTCCCTTTATATGGTATCCTCAAGGTTCCACCATGTCAGACTTCCCTTCCTTCTAGTGGCCAGATATATTCCTGTGTATGTTCATATTGTATTTTATTTCTCACTCATCTGCTGAGGGTCAATTTGGTAGAATGATTATCCCTTACATTTCCAATACCCTTTCTGGATTACAGAGCCTTTCCAGGAGGAAATTCATTTTGATCATATACAGTTGCCAAAGGAATTAGACCATCTCAGAATTCCGAAAGAACTTAGGCTGCTTTCCTTTTCTGAGATCTCAAGTACTTTGGAAAGGAAGAAATATCCAGTGTGGGTGAGACACATACTGCTTCCAGACAGAGGTCAAGGACTTTCCCCTTCTTAGGACCATCAGACTACTCAAATCCCCTCCAAATAAATTATAAGAAGTAAAATCAGGGAACTTCTTTGTAAATGTTGCCTCAAAGGGCATTCCTGGCCTGGATTCCCAATGCATAGCTTCTAAATCAAGTAAAGAGATCCCAACCAGGTGCATTGGCGCACGCCTGTAGTCCCAGCAAGTTGGGAGGCTGAGGCAGGAGGATCACAAGTTCAAAGTCAGCCTCAACAACTTAGCAAGACCCTGTTTCAAATTTTTTTTTTTTAAAAAGGACCAGGGATGTGGCTCAGTGGTTAAGTGCCCCTGAGTTCAATCCCCAGTACTAAAAAAAAATACATTACAGAGCTACCTCTGTCCAAAAAATTATGCTACATTCCTAAATATTTACATTAACTGGATTACTTCTTTTAACCTTCTGTTAAAAGCAACCTTTTGTTAAAGCAAGTGCCCTGCAATACATTTCTGCTAAAGCAAGATGACAGAATTTGCCAAAATAAAAAAACAATAATAATAACAAAAAACATTAATTCATCATGCACCAGAAGTAGTGTGGTCTAGTAATGGAGCAAAACTTTAAAGCAATATGATGGACTTCTTTCCTGTTTTGTCAGTGGGTTTAAGTGATGCTAAGTGAAACCTTATTTGGTAGTTATGTCAAACATCTGCATTTGAAAGTCTGTGAACATGGGACTTGGTCAAATGAGCCTTGTGCTGGGTCAACAGATTTATTCCCAAGTGACAGACAGGAGCTGAGCCTGAAGTTACGGCTCATTCAAGGTGAGCGCAGAGTAGAAAGCAGGTGTGCATATCCAAGTCTTCTGACAGCAAGACTGAGTCTTTCCGTCATACCAGGCTGCAAAATGACAGTCCTCAATGTAACTGGCTCATTTTTCCATCTCTTTTTTATTTTCTGCTTTGGCATTCAAAGCCATTCTATGCTGAAATTTTTTCCTTCAAGACTCACATAAAAGGGTGGGTTTTATTTTTTTTTAAAAGCTCAAGCTATGAATTTTCTAGACTAGCATCTTAGCAATAAAAAACACCTTTCCTGAGAAAGTGGCCTTACATGCCACCTGGCAGTTCAGACCTCACTTTAGGAAATACAACTTAATTTAATGGGGTGCTAGGAAGCAGGCTTGGGATGAATCCAGCATTCTAATATAGCTTTTCCGACCAGATGGTGTTCACTAACTCCTGAACTTATCCTCTTGTTATTGCAAGACTGCTTTTCTTTCTCTCTTTTTTTTTTCTTTTTATTACTCTAGCAGTAACTAAAGAGGTGAAGGTCATGGTTTTGATCCATGTAAGGGTCAGTACCCCTAATTCAAGCTCCAAGATGTGATTGCCATGATTGGCCCTATTCCATGGGCAGCCCCATTTCAAGTTACAAAGTGGAACTGAGTGGACGGATCCCTGCAAATCCATTACCCCGGAGCTAAACAGCAAGTAGTAAAGTCAGGTCAAATCTTCACTCCTTCAGCCAAAGGCCACTGTGAGGTTTCTAGAATGTTCCATGTGCCTAACAAAATGGAGGATACATTGCTGGGTAACAAAATACGGTTTAGTCCTGATCCATCAACTATTCATAGAGAGTCTTTATCGCATTCCTGGCACTCTTCTGGGTAACGTGGATATAGCAATGATGAAGGCAGATGGTGTCCTTGGAGCTCACAAACTGGAAACTATAGGAAGTCAGTATCATCTGGAAAGTCCTCACAAGCAAAGAACTGAAACACCATCCCAACCTTTAGAATTCCACATATAAATTAAAAAAAAAAAAAGGTAAGCTCTCAAAAACTGTATACATGTGCACATAAAATATTTAAATCACTGACCGACCGCCTCTTAAGAGAATGCTATCTACTCAGTAATGTTAGTTACTGATTTTCTTTTTCTTTTTCTTTTCGGTACAAGGAATTGAACCCAGAGGCGCTTAACCATGAGCCACATTCCAGCTCTTTTTTTATATTTTATTTAGAGACAGGGTCTTACTGAGTTGCTGAGGCCCTCACTGAGTTGCTGAGGCTGGCTTTGAACTCCCGATCCTCCTGCCCCAGCCTCCTGAGCCGCTGGGATTACAGGTGTGCACCACTGCTCCCAGCTCCGGTTACTGATATTATTAAGAAGGCTTCACATGGAACCACTAAGTCTCAGGCCTCCTCTCCCTTTTTTGTTTATTTTATTTCATTTTATTTTATATTTTAACTTTAAAAAATGTAGTGCATTATAGTCATACATGGTAGTGGGGTTCATTTCTACATAGGCATGAACGCGTGTAACACAGCCTTCTCCGTTTCAATCCCCAGATCCCCCCTTCCCACCTCCCAGCACCCCTGATCCCCTTTCCGGAGGTCACTCTTCTAGAAAACCCCTGAAGAACTTGTCTTCTTTGTAGGAAGGCAGGATTTGTCTGCCAGCCCTCCACGCTGGGTGTCAGGTATCCGGAGTCGGCTTCGTTTTATTTGTGCAAGGGCGTAGACCGAGCACCGGCTGCCCTTTAGGGGAACGGAACAGAAGTAGGTTCTGTGATGTAATTTTTTCAAAGGGGTGGGTATCAGTCCTAAGGTGATGGTGACAAACTAGGCCATGAGAAATCGGGTCACCGTGAAGCCTCCCCTCAAAAGGGTTTTGAACTTTCCTACCATAAAGTTTTGTTAGAAAAAGATAACCCGCTCTTTGGACAGAAGGTTACAGAGAACAGAATCGGCAGACTCATCTCTGTGGTTTATCCACGCCTGCGGGTGTTCAGATCATGAACTTGGGAGTTAGAGAGACCTGGCTTCGAATTCTGGCTCTGAAATTCACTAATGGGGAGTACTTGCCCAAGCACCTCTCGGATCCACAGTCCTGTTAACTCTGAAGATAGGGATCACAAATGCTGCCTCAAGAAATGGTTGAGAAGAGTGAACTAAAGCACACAGACCAAGGCCAATGTCTGATGATGATAAGACGGTAGCGACGTGGGCGATGACCGTGATGCTGGTGATGCTGGTGAGGATGCCACAGAAGATGGTCGAGATAAAAACGTCGTCCGCCTGACGGGGACACGCTCGGGGCTCTGCCTCCCACCCAACCCGACACTCCTCTCCGCGACGCTGTCCTGAGGGCCGGTCTCAGAGACAGAAACTGAGACGATCACAGTGAAAAACAGCAGCCTCCCATCGCCGCGGAGCACGACTCTGAATAGCGTTTCAGCACCAGGACGACTTGAAGTCATTCCTCCATCGTGTTTAGGTCAGGTGTCCTTCGAACAGACTTTTATTTTTTAGAATATCTTTTAGTTGTAGTTGCCAATGGACCTTTATTTTACTTACTTACTTTTATGTTTTATTTTATTTACTTATTTGTAGAGCTGAGATTGCGCCCAGTGCGTCCCACGTGCTAGGCGAGTGCTCTGCCACCGGGCCACGTCCCCTGCCCACGAACAGAACTTCCAGCTGTAGATGGTTCTTTGCTCCCACAGAGCGAACTGGCCCAGGCAGGTGATATCACAGCCTCATCAGCACCTTCTCATACCCAACCAGGTTAACTAGTCTGACATGAAGAATGGACAGAATCCCAAACTAGTCCCTGGGTTACTTCCTTGGGCTCCACCATAGAACTGGCTGCAAAGATTATCTATCATCATCATCATCATCATCATCAGTGATTTTCGTTTGGAGCAGTTCACTTGCCGTGACAATGGCTCCCTGGGCAAGGCTTGGGAAGGTGACCGCATGCCCTCTGGGATATAAGAATAAACGCTCCGTTTCATTGCGCTGATCTAACGGGCTCAGAGACACAAGTGTCTTAGCAACAAGAAGGCAGATGAGAAAGGATGGCGAGGACTTTTGCTGGTAAACGGATGGAACTGGAGATCATCATGCTAAGTGAGATAAACCAGTCCCCCCAAACCAACGGCCGAATGTTAGCACAGTGGCGGGGAGGGAAGAGCAGAAGCTCAGCGGATGAGACGAGCTGGAATGAGGGGGAGGGAAACAGGGTGGAAATAGGAAAGACGGTGGAATGAATCTGACATGGCTCTCCATGTTCACATATGAACACACGACCAGTGAGACTCCACACCACGTACGCCCACAGGAAAGGGAAGCCACACTCCGTGCATGTACGATATGTCAAAATACTGTCATGGACATCTAAAAAGAACAAATGGAAAATAAATAAAATTTCTTAAAAATCAAGAAGGCAGGATAATTTGAAAACCTAAAGGGAGAATAGCAAACAGTAAATCACTTCACTTTGGATCTGTATCTTGTTGGCAGCGTGTAAAAGGTCCCTTACTCCACGCGTGAGAAAGGATATCTGCAAGACGCTGCTCTCACACACTCAGGTCCTAACGCCCCTGGACGGTAGGATTCAGCAGGCAACCTGAAATGTGCTGAGAAGAACAACACAGCATGAGTGCTCGACACTGCTGTCCAAGAGCCGGCTCCTGTCTTGGCAGCGGGATGCACTTCACCTGCAGCTGCTCCAGGTTCCTGAAATGTGTCACTAAGTCCCCACTCAACAACAGACTTCAAAACCTTAACAAGTTTAAATGGAGCCAAGCCCAACTTTTCAGATAGATACCTCATCTCATGACATTTTTCATTACGAGTTAGAACATTAAGGTGTGACTTAAAATGCAGTCAATCTAATAATTTTATTGAATACTCTACACATCTTAGTCATTTTGTACATTACACGCAATCACAGCGCTGAGGGTTGGAAGTTCATGTCTCACTGCAAATAATGAAAATCCTGGGAGCTGCAAGGACAGCCATGCAAGGGAAATGACTTAGCTTTAAACCACTTCTTGCCGTTACCGTGGGGAGACAGATGAAGAACTGAATTTTAAAGTAATAATAGGTTAAAATAATAATGAGCACACACAGGGCACTTCTAACTGACTGGCACTTTGTGCTGAGCACTCTCTAGGTACATAGTGTTTGATGAGCCCAGCTCTTTGAATTTGGTAACTACTGTGAGTGAGAAAGATGGTTGAGCTTCCATGTTTAAAGAGCCTCGAGGGGGCTGGGCTGGCTGGGGGTGGAGCACTTGCCCAGCACATGTGAGCACTGGGGTCCACCCGGCACCACATAAAAGGAATAGATTAAAGATATTGTGTCTATCTACAACTGACAGTGTTTAAAAAAAATTTCAAATGGCATCATGGGAAAGAAACATCCAAACTGCCAAGTTGTATTAAAAAAAAGATGTATATTATTAATTTTTAAAATCACATATATTATATATGATGTATATTATTTGTATATATAACATATGTATATATTAGCATTATTTATTATATATTATAATAGGTATTATACATATAATATATAAATATACTTTTCATATATATATTTATATATACATTTTCATTTATATGTTGTATATGTATACATTATATCTAATATGCAAATATGCCATAAATATATAATTATGATTTTTATATATAGGTTTTATTTATATATAATATATGTATGTGCATATACATATACATATATAAATAAGTATATATTATATATTATGTGTATCATAAAATGTTTCTATATATAAATTTTATTTATGTATTAGGTATGTATATATCATTATATATTATGTAATATACATGTATAGCAAATAATATATTGTGTAAAATACATATTTTATATATGAATTTTATTTATATAGTCTATGTATATATGTGTATATATGTAATTTATATAAATCATATATCATACAAATATATGATTTTTATGTAAAATTTTTATTTATGTATTATATATGTATATATTATTGTTATATATTATGTATATATTATACATATAGAATATACATAAATAATATATATCAGCGTTGCTTATTTCATCTGGCACCTCCTAGTGAGGAGAATAAGGAAAGCAGTTCCCGACCAGCCTTTTTGCCCTTCATTCATTCATTCACTCATCCATGGTTCATTCATCCCAGTAATATGCACTGATGTAGTGATCCACACTACAATGGGTGCTGGTCTAGAAAGAATCAGAGCCGGGCGCAGTGGGGCACGCCTGTAATCCCAGCACTTGGGAGGCTGAGGCAGGAGGATCTCAAGTTCAAAGCCAGCCTCAGCAACTTAGCGAGGCCCTAAGCAATTCAGTGAGACCCTGTCTCTAAATAAAAAAAAATACAAAATAGGGCTGGGGATGTGGCTCAGTGGTCGAGTGCCCCTGGGTTCAATCCCCAGTACCAAAAAAAAAAAAGAAATTAAATTAAATTAATGAAATTAAAAAGGGCTGGGATGTGGCTCACTGTTTCAGTGCCCCTGGGTTCAATCCCCTGTGCAAAAAAAAAGAAAGAATCAGCAGCACTGCTCCTACCTTCAAGGAGTTTCCAGTCCAGTCTGAGACAGACAACCAAAGTAAGGTTAAAATGCCCACTTGCTGAGCTGATAGGGGCATTCTCAGAACAACCAGGGTCTTTGATATAAATTAATGGAGGCTTGGAGTGCCACGTCGGGCTGGAGAGAACGCCACGCAGGGAACAGCATCGTGAAAGAGCTGAGGGACGCGGGTCTTGGTGTGTTGAGGAAGCACATCCCCATGGCTGGAGCAGGGGAGGGAGATGCGCCAGCTCAGGAGAGTGAACACTCGTGAAGATGGGTGCAGTCCAAAGGGTCCGTCCTAAGTGTGAGGGAAAGCGGATGAGAGTCCGGCTGGGCCACCACTGATGGAATTCCCGTGTGGTAAAGACCTCTCTGGGAGGGTCTTATTCTTACTGAGGAAAGACAATGAGATGGTCTGTAGGAGTTGAAGTGGAGTCGGACTGGATCAGAATTTCTCAACCAGAAGAGACTTTTTCCCCCAAGGGACATTTGGCAATGTCTGGAGACATTAATGGGGTGAAGCATCCTGCTGGCATCCAGTGGGAAGAGCACAAGGGTGCTGTTCACAATCCTAAAATGCTCACAGCAAAGACGTGTTTATCCCAAAATGTCAATGGTGCAGGGATGGGAACCCACCCTTAAAAGCTTTGGTGGAGGGCTGGGGATGTAGCTCAGTTGGTAGAGTGCTTGCCTCGCAAGCACAAGGCCCTGGGTGCAATCCCCAGTACTGCACAAAAAAAAAAGAAAAGAAAGGTTTGGTGGTGGTGACACACACTTCAGACAGAGCACTGATCTCCAAAATTTATAAACAACTTAAAAAACTTTACATCAAAAATACAAAGAACCCAATCAATAAATGAGCTAAGGAACTGGGCAGACACTTCACAGAAGATCAACAAATATATGAAAAAGTGCTCATCATCTCTAGTAATTAGAGAAATGCAAATTAAAACCACCCTAAGATTTCATCTAACTCCAATTAGAATGGCTCTTATCAGGAATACAAGCAATTATAATTGTTGGCATGGATGTGGGGAAAAAGGCACACTTGTACATTGCTGGTGGGGTTGCAAATTGGTGCAGCCACTCTGGAAAGCAGTATGGAGATTCCTCAAAAAACTTGGAATGGACCCACCATTTGACCCAGCTATCCCACTCCTCGGTTTATACCCAAAGGACTTAAAATCAGCACACTACAGTGAGGCAGCCACATCAATGTTCATAGCTGCTCAATTCATAATAGGTAGATTGTAGAACCAACCTAGATGCCCTTCAGTTGATGAATGGGTAAAGAAACTGTGGTATATATACACAATGGAATATTACTCAGCCATAAAGAAGAATAAAATATGGCATTTGCTAGTAAATGGGTAGAGTTGGAGAATATCGTGCTAAGTGAAATAAGTCAAGCCCAAAAAACCAAAGGCCGAACATTTTCTCTGATAAGTGGATGCTGATACATAATAGAGAGGGACGGGTGGTGGGGTGGGGGGACAAGAGAAGAATGGAGGAACTTTGGAAGGTGTAGAGGAAAATGGGAAAGGAAGGGATGGGGGAAGGAAATAATATCTCCTTTGTAGCTTGGGAATTTAAAAAAAAACTCAGTTTTTAATTTTTTTTGTTTGTTTGTTTTAGCTGTAGAAGAAGAGCAGTGAGTGATAGATGAATGAAGATTGGCAAGGGAGAGGGAGATCTTAGGTATGACTCCTCAAATTTCTGGCTTAAACGAAGGTGGGGTGCCCTTCACTAAGATAAGGAGAGCTGTGCACGAAGTCAGATTTGCACAGAGGAGTTGAGTATATCACGTTGAGACGCCTGCAGGATGTCCAAGTGGGGATATCAAGTCAGTTGACTTCCTGAGTTTAGAGCTCACTCGTAACCATGGCAGCAATTAAATTTATTGAACAACTATTATGTGCCAGGCATCATTCTAAGAATTTTTAGTACATCATTTTAGGGATCCTGTAGATAATAAAGATCAACATTCATTCTTCACATCCTTTTGATTTCTATTTAAGTTTCCAAATTAAAAGCAAAGGATATGCTAGTCTTCAAAAGTCGGCCAACAGAAGAACATCTCCGAAAGCCACCAGTAAAAGTCACGCCTTCCCTAATAGGATCGAATAGGTCAGTGCCGCAGACCATCCTAATCACCACACCATCAAAAGATTCAAAAGTGTATTTGCCATTGTTGAGAAAGCTCTCATTGATTTTGTCTTAGAAAACATCCTGAGATTACTGCTCTTCAGCATCTCTGGTTTGGACAAAATAGCAACATTCTGCCCCAAAGGGAGCACTGTTTGAGGAATACAAGCATGATCTCTAGAAACAACTGAGCATTCCAAGACAGCCTCATGCCATTTAATATTCTTGCAAAGCCATCTGGCCCTCCGTTTTCTTGGCCACATGATACAATGTCTTCAAAACACTTTTCCAGCATTAGCAGATGCCCCTGAGTCAAGTCGGGAAGCCTGGAGGAATCGGACAGCCCCGTTCTGAGTTATATGATATGTAAATCCGTCTGCGATCCTTGCGGTGGATGTCTGGGAGCAGGTTTGCTTATTTAGTCTGAGAGAAAGAATCTTAAATAGCAGGGCTGTGAAAGCTCATGTTGTCACAGCAAGTTCCCCCGCCGTCGTGTGGCTCAGCTGGACCGTGGTAAGAGGGACTCCACTGAGGAATTTCTTAGCAAGGCCAATTCCTAGGGAGGTGTACTTGCAACTTGGCCCAGGTCTAGAGTTTCAGGTCAAGCTTACACTACAGTCAAAAATAAAGTACTTTGTTCAGTGGAAAAGGAGCTACTCAGCCCAGAGTCTCAGATTTCAAATGATTTGTGATCTCCACGTGTCTCAGGGTGGTCCATCAGGATTTCCCTCCAGTTGCCGATCCCTCCGGTCCACTGAGAACCTGAAACAAGTCTACCTGACAAGCCTTTCCTTATCAGTCCGGAGGCACTGATCCATCTACAGGATGATAAGTACGCCACCCCCATCTTTTGGTACTGAGGATTGAACCCAGGGTGCTTACCCACCGAGTCACATCCCCTGCCCTTTTCTATATTTATTTTGAGACAGGGTCTTGCCGAGTTGCTTCGGGCCTGGCTGGCTTTGAACTCATGATCCTCCTTCAGCGCCTCCCGAGTTGCTGGGATTACAGGTGTGCATGGATACCATGCTTGACCAATAAAAATGGTCCCAAATTGCATGCTGCAATATATTTTGTGTCTCGTTGGGTTCTAGGCCTCCAGGTAGCATCAGAAATTTGGAAATGGGAAAAACCTTCCAGAATTTGAAAATTCTTCAGGTGACTAGACAGTATTGAAAATCCCTTCCCTAGATTGTAAATTGGTACAAACACTGTGGAAATCAGTATGGAATCATCCAGGACCAGGCGTGGGACCAGCACAGGACCCAGCTGGGCCACTCCTCGGTACTGATCCTGAAGAACCAGAGTCGTCATACTCCGGTGGCACACGCACACCCAGGTATACAGGTATGTGCCAACCGGCTGTAGTTGATCATTTCCTAAGAAACAGGTGCGCAAATCTGCCATAGAGGAATACCAAATCCAAACTCACCAAAAATTCACTGATCTTAGGACCTATACTCCCTCCCTTTTACTCCCTATCTCGAATTTTTAATTCTGTGATTCCTGGTTTCGGTGTCTCTGATGGCTACAGCTACGGTTGAGCATTGCTGGGGACTCCCGGGACACCTGAATCCTGTTGCATGCTTGGAAACTAGTCTGATCCGTGTGTAGACAAAGAAGTTACCTTGTGTGAGCTTATACTGTGCGCCCGCCGGGTGAGCACGGGTTTGCACCTCGTGGTCAGCTCATTAACAAAGGAACTCAGAAACTCTCACACTGGTGGTGTATGACTTTCTTTCATCACAAAATTAATACATGGTTATTAAATAAATGCAGGCAACAATGAAAACAGGCTGGGGGGTGAGTAGAGGTCATATTCCCATTCCCCCCAAGTAATCATTGTTCAGTGTGTTTTCTTAGATGAACATTTCTGTGTGTAGACGTTCCAAAACCTGGTTGTGATGATACTCTGTGTATAATTCTAATGCACATATTGTACATGCAACTATGCATAATTGCAGTAATATATACAATAATTCGTTTTTTCATTTAACACTAAAAATGCTTTTTGACAGGACATCATTACAGTCCCTTTGAACAACTTCATCTATGAGTGTGTTATATCTGTCTTAATTACTCTCAGGATGATCTGGACATTTTAAGCAACTTGCATAGTTCAGGGGAAAAGAATTACACTGCCTTTTTCTAAAAGATCCCAGCAGTGTAGGAGGCTGAGGTAGGAGGATCACAAGTTCAAAGCCAGCCTCAGCAACTTAGCCTTGCCCTAAGCAAGACCCTGTCTCAGAATTTAAAAAAAAGTTTTAGAAGGGCTGGGGGTGTGGCTCAATGGCTAAGCGCCCTGGGTTCAGTTCCCATAATGAAAGAAAGGAAGGAAAGCAAGAAAGAGACAAAGAGAAAGAGAAAGAGAAAGACAGGTTAGGCCATGCAAAGACATCAAAATCATTTAAACAAATATTCTTTCATAAATGGTCCTATTTTCCATGAATGACTGAATTTATTAAGTACATTAAAATACATACAAATTGGTAGGTGGGACTGACATCTCTGGTTGTCTTTCCCCCATCTCAAAAAATAAACATTAATTCCCTGAGTTCCATACGCACCTTCAAAAGATTAGCCAGAAATGTGTAAGGAAAAGACAGGGAAAGCAAGCCTCTGCTCCTCTCCTCAAACAGAAGGCTCACTCGGCTTGGGTGGAAACAGTCCTTTGACTCAGTGTATGAGTCAGGAATGGCTGCTGTAACGAAACAGCACAGTGGAGTTGACTTTCTCCCAGGCTGGACGTCCAAATCCAGCTGCTGGCAGGTTGGGTTTCTCCTGCCTACAGATGGCTGTCTTGTCACTGTCCCACACGGGCTTCCTCTGTGCCTGCACATGTCTGGGTGCAGACTTTCCTTCCTATGAGGACTCAGTCACACTGGATGAGCGCCCACCCATGTGACCTCACTTTACCCCAGTCACCTCTCCAAAGGCCCCGTCTCCAAGTGCAGTCACATTCTGAGGTGCCAAAGGCGAGGACTTCTCCATCAGAATTGGGGTGAGGAGAACACGAGTCAGCCCGTAAACCTGAGGCAAGTTCAGCCATTTGATCTCTTTTTTCCTTTCCCGCTAGATGTCTGATTAACAAAGAATCTTCCTTTTAAAAGAAAGAAAGAAAAACAGATGTTGTTCCTCTCTCACACTCAGCCCACTCTACCAAGAAAAAAAAATCTTTTTTGAAGTTCTTTTCTTCATTTGAAGTATCAGATCACAACTGCACTGGGCAGGTTTTCAAATCTTGGGCAATATCTTAGAATAGCAAGGGGCACAACTTTTGCACTAAATTCCTTTAAGAAATAGCCCCAGACTCTCTCCAATTTCAAAAGGAAAGAAAAGAAGAAAGAAGGAGAGAAAAAGAAAATGCTAATAAACAATGCTGCCCCCGACTCTACTGAGGCCATTTTTCTTTAGCAAACCAGCCTCTTGGTTCCTGATGCCACAGAACCACTGCCCTTCAGGGGTCCCCTGTCTGTCCCCGATGAGCCCCAGACCAAAAACAAAAGCTATTTCCTTCTTGGCATCAGATCCTAAATGTAAACACCTAAAAACCTCCCCTGAAATGTATCCTAATTAAAACACAAAGTGACATAAAACACCTAAATTTGTAAAAATCTCATTCAACACCAGCCTCTCTTAGGTTAGGAAGAAGTCGGTTTGACGCGGAGCTGGTCCAGAGAAGGCTCTGCTTTGAAGAAATGGCCACCGGCCCTTCTGTTCTTTGATTTCTGCAGGAGACACGGTGAGAGATTTTGTATCCCTTTTCCGTATCTTTTTGTGAAATCTAATCTTCTTCTGCGAAAGGTCGCCTCCCCTGCTCAGTCTCCATGCCAGGGGAGCTGCGAGTTGCATTTAACCAGCACGGAGTACCCTTGAGCTTAGTAACATGGGACTGCTGGGAAAAGCCAGTCCCCCTGAGAGTGCCCTGGCTTGCAGCTGGGACACCCGCCTCCCTAGGACACCTTATCACCAACATCGTTCCAAAAATCTGCTCTATTTCAAACAAGGTGAGAGTGATGTTGAATTTCCTGGCTTTACCAAAGTGAAAATAAAGCAGTCTTCATCTTGGTGATGGGAATGCAGTTGGAAAGCCCGTTTGTCCTTTCTTTTGAATGGGCAACTTGAAATCTATGACTCTGGGCTGGCAAGGCAGACCTGGTTTACTGCGTGGATCACAGAAGACCTCCCCAGTGGTCAGGAGCTGTGGATCGCTCCTTCAGTGTCTGTGAGTCCGTTCCCTCAACATAGAAACAGCAGCAGCCCACGGACCGGACGCAATGTGGCCATTTCAAGCCTTCTACTCTTCTGGTTCAGATCTGTGCTGCAAACCGCAATGCGCCCACCTTGCAAAAGAACAGCAAGCAGGAACATTTGAGAGCAAATGAGTTCAGAGAAATCCCTAGAAAATCCACCAGAGAAATTACCAGCCAGTGTGGGTTACTGACGTCAAACTCAGCCTAACAGCAGGTCGAATCATTTGTAAGGTAACCGCATGGGAAATAGCTGTGTTCTACAACGTCTTTTTAGGAGGACAGGGATTGATAGGATGAATGAAGAATTGAACGGAACAATAAATAGAAGCACCGTAGAAAGGTACAGGATTTAGGTGCTGAGGCCTTACAGATGAATCTTAAAGGTCTAACTCTTCAATTATAAATGGCAATTTAAAAAAAAAATGATACCTGTGTTTCTTACATCACGCCTAGCATTTTAATTGTCACTTTTTCCCTCTGAAATAAGAATAGCTGCTGGATGAGGTAGTGCGCCTGTAATCCCAGTGACTCAGGAGGCTGAAGCAGGAGGATCATGAGTTCAAACCAGCCTCAGAAACTTAGTGAGGCCCTAAGCAACTCAGTGAGACCCTGTCTCTAAATAAAATACAAAATAGGGCTGGGGATGTGGCTCAGTGGTTAAGCACCCCTGGGTTCAATCCCTGGTAAACTCCCACCCCCACCCCCCAAAATAGCTATTATTTTCTAAGAGAGTTGTCTGAACTCCTGAGTCCTGGACAGTGAGCCATCCCAGTTTACCTTGGATTGATAGGGTTGCTAGGATATGGAACTTAGGGTGTGAATACTGGGCCAGTTTCAGGAAAGCCAGGGAGAACCAAATGGGTCATGTTCATTTTTACCTCATTTAATCATCAGCAATTATAAATAAATAGATACTTTATTCCATCTTACAGGTGAGACTCCAGAAAGCTCAACCACGACAACAGAAACCCAGGACTGTATTCTTGGGGGCCCACGGACTAGCGAACCCCAGGGGGACCAGCAGTAACAGTCCACATGGATCTCACCTGGTAATCAAGGCAATGATAATAGATTTGCATGGAGCGTTTTACTACCGAAAAGCACTTTCTCATCCAACCCCACAGTGACCAGAGGCCACGCAACCAAGTCGCAGTCAGCCTCCGTGGACCTCCATTGGGAATGTCGTGGCCCATTACTCTGGGCTCTGCTCAACCATTTTGTCCCTTCTGTGTTTAGAGAAGACACAGAAAATCAGCGAGGAAGGGAGAGAGAAATCAGTCTCCATCAGCGAGGGATTTCCTCCAGAGGGACTTCTGAATCATTAGGATAACAAAATGCATTTCTTTTTCCAAAGTCCACGCTAAGGTTGAGAGAATAATTTCAACTGAAGATCAACCAGGGCCTTCAAGGGGTGGGGTTGAGATTGCCCCTCAGGCCCTGGGTTCCTGGTGGGCTGCCTTCTTTTATTTACCTCTGAGCGTGAGCGTTCCCCGATCCACCACCTGGGATTTCCTCTACTGATGCATGTTTTTCAGTTTAGCCAAACCCTGAAGTTACAAGCAGGAGGAGGTTTAATAAGCCAGGGTAAAAAGAAGCATTCCACAAATGTAATAAAAGTTTTCCCAATAGTAGGTCAAGCAAGCTTGTATACTTTAATTGGAAATAAATACCTTATAAATGAAGCATGTAACTACATACAAGACCCAGGAAGAAAATGTAGAAAATGAATTGATTTTCAATTATATTTGATGACGTATATTTGCAAGGTGTGGTATTTTTAGACATCTCCCTGGCTGTTCATTGCTTTTAAAATTGGGCACAATTTTTCTTGACTATTAAAGCTCTTTTTGGTACCAGGGATTGAACCCAGGGGCACTTAATCACCGAGCCACACCCCCAGTCCCTTTTTATACTTTATTTACAGACAGGGTCTCACTGAGTTGCTTAAGGCCTCGCTGAGTTGCTGAGGCTGGCTTTGAACTTGGGATCCTCCTGCCTCAGCCTCCCATGGATTGTTCTAGCTCTGGCAACACGTTTCCAGCTTTATTTTTCTCTGTTCCCTGGGTTTCTTGTTCACTGTACCTCGGACACTGTCTTAGCCCTCCACCTTCACTGGGTGTCGCCTCCACCTGGAAACCTCTCCCCAGTCTTGAGTTCTGCTGTGAGACTTGCCCTGGACATCTGTTGTTCTAGATGACCCAGCACCCTCTTCTCTGCTTGTTCAGTTTTATACCACCTTTTTTTTTAAACTTTGGGGGGACGTCTCCCGACCAAGCTCAGTCCATGGGTTCAGTGGAGCTAAACCTGTCTTTGACTCCACAAGACAAAGGGAAAGTGATCCAGCTCTGGCAAAATGCAGCCCTGTTTGTATATTTTGCTGGATTTATCAGGAGAAAGATATTTCTTGATCTTCTGGAGGGATGGACACAATAACAAGGTGAGCCCAGCAGAGCTGGTGTCCCTCTTTGCCTTGACAGGGAATAAGCCTGTCTGAAAATAAAGGCCACACAGGGTAAAATAACCCCCAAATGGAGAGAGTGCTCTCTAATGGCCTCATGAGGGATCCTGGGTCCATCTGTGGCTGAAGCAGGATGCGCTGCAGTTTTGGGTTAGGTGAGCAACATGTTTAGCTATTTTTGCTTCAACTAGTTCGAGTTGAACCTCTGTCACTAAAAACTAGAAAACACACACTTTGACTATGCAAAACTCTACCAGCAATAATGGGTTCATCTCGGAGGTCACCACTTCCCTAAAGCTTCTTCAGCCTCAATAGAGTAAAAAGAGGTGACCCTTTTTTACTGCAAAATATTCTAGGACTCAAAGTCTTCTAGCACTCCGAATCTTTCTCAAGATATGTCTCATCATCTACTTTGGGTTAAAATTATGTATCGATGTCGTAAGACTAAGCACCTTGAGGACGAGGACTGGGTCTCTTTTCCTTTTCCCTCCTCACAGTCTTGCAGAGAGTGAATGCTATACCACCCATCTGTAAAGTTCGTGGGATCAGACTTACTTTGCATGTAAGCAAGTTTCTTGAAAAGGCCCTTATGCTCACCCAAGGATGACTTTCACACCTACTGTATCCAGAAGCCAGAAGAGATTGAGTCAGGAAAGGCAAAAAAGACATGATTGTGGAGAGAAAAAGTTAAGGTATGTTTATTTCTACATCTTCAACAATATGATTACTATGATTTATAGTGTGTGTAAAAATCTTACCATACAGTCAGCAAAGTAGAGATTTGAAAATTAGGTGTCTCCTGAAGTTTGGTGAAAGAGGGGACATATTTGGTGTTTTGTCTCTGGTTTCTGGCACGGAGCACCTAAAACCTTTGGAATTTCCTGAATGATGAGGAGGTATCTTTTGCTATTTTAAAGTCTACAAACTCATGAGATCCTCAAAGTCCTGGGGTTTCCGATCCTCTCAATGCCTGATTGTTGTATTGTATTTAATTGTTCTATTTAATCAAAAGAACCTTAAATAATTTGGCAAAATCCCAGAATGATGATGAGCATGGCATAATGGCATGCAGTCATCAAAATGATAATATGTACAAATATAAAAAATGTCTAAAATATAATTTTAGGAGAAATTAGAAGAAAAGAAAACGGTATTTCTCTGTATCAATATTAGTGAGTAAAAGCAACAAATACATCAGAGGACATTGCCAGTAAAGTGCAAAGACAACGTACAGAATGGGAGAAAATATTTGGGACTAGTATCCAGAATATATAAAGAACATCTATAAATCAACAATAAAAAGGTTATCCCATTAAAAAATGAGAAAAGAATTTCAATAGATATTTATTCAAAGTAAATGTATTCAATTTATTTGAAGAAAATGTCAGCAAGCACAGGAAAAGATGTTCACCATCATTAGAAATGTGAGACATGCACATCAAAACCACAAATGAGGTATACTTCTGACCACTTGGATTGCTGTTTTCTAAAACATTGAAAATAGGAAGTGTTGGAGAATATGTGGTGAAATTGAAAGCCTTCTATGTTTCTGGTGGGAATCTAAAATATTTCAGTCAATGCAGAAAAAAGTTTGGTGGCTCCTTTAAAAGTTAAACTTAGAATCACCACATCATCCAGCAATTTCCTCATAGCCTTATATAGAGAATTGAAATCAGGGGCTCAGAACAGAGATGTGTACCTGAATGTTCCTAGCAACACTCTCCACAGTCTCTGAAATGTGGAAACAGCCCAAATATCTGTCTTGGATGAAAACATAAACAAATTGCAGTACATACACATAATGGAATTCTATACAGCCATAAAAAGGAATGAATTACTGATACACGTTACCATGTAAATGAACCTTGAGAACATCATGATACATGAAATGAGCCACACATAAAAGGTCACATACTATATGATTCCATTTCTATGAAATATCTAAAATAAATAAGTCCATAGAGACAGAATACAGGTTGATGGTGACTAGGGGCTGGGGAGGATGGAAATGGGGACCAACTCTAAAACGTGTCCATTTTTAAAATTGGCATGGGATGTGGGAAATGATGAAAATATTCTGGAACTAAAAAGAGGTGGCAATTGCACGTTTACTATTTTAAATGCCACTATTACTTTAAAATGGTTGAGATATGAATCTTGCCTTCATTAAAAATAATGAAGAATAAAATTGTTTGAGGTGATTTAATTATAACCAGATTAATTTTAAAAACATTTATGAGATAGGGCCTTGCTGTGTTGCTCAGGCTGGCCTCAAACTCCTGGGCTGAAGGGATCCTCCTGCCACAGCCTCCTGAGTAGCTGGGACTACAGACAACATCTGGCTCTAGAAACAGTTTTTGTAAAAAAATATTTTTAGTTGCAGATGGACACAGGACCTTTATTTGTTTATTTTTAGCGGTGTTAAGACTCGAACCTGTGCCTCACCCATGCTAGGTAAGCACTCTACCACCGAGCCACAAGTTTTTAAAAGTACTATATCACCATTTCAGTTACACACTCATTTATCTATGTGTATATGACTACATATTCCTTTGGAATTGGAATAAATGTTTATTGGGTCCTTAAAAAATTAAAAATTTTCAGGGCACGGGTGGCACATGCCTGTAATCCCAGCATCTCAGGAGGCTGAGGCAGGAGGATCACGAGTTCAAAGCCAGCCTCAGCCACTTCAAGGGGCCCTAAGCAACTCAGTGAGACCCTGTCTCTAAAAAAAAATTAAAACTCTGGGGATGTGGTTCAGTGGTCGAGTGCCCCTAATTTCAATCCCCAGTACCCGCTCCCCGCCAAATTAGAAATTGTTCAGTTGAGAGAACTTTCCAGACGCTGTGTAACTAATGAGCACCTCCCACATGGAGACAGGCCCATGTGATGTTCCCCTGACAGCATCACGTCAGATCCAACCCACTGGCACCTGGCCCTGCCCCCCTCGGCAGCGTCAGCCCTGTCCTCTGGTTCACGTCCCCGTAATGCAGGATGTGTGAGTCTGTGTGAGCCAGCCTTGCACCCCGGGGACAGAGCACAGGCCCACCGAGAGGCAGGAGGCGCCTCCCGGCTCCCTGTCTCAGAGACGCACGCAGTCCATGGCTGGCAGGAGGGCGTGGAGGAGGGGAGCTGTCAGCTCAGGCCCAGGAAGCAGGAGAGAGAGAAGGAAGCAGGCTCCAGGGTCAAGAGGAGCCCTTCCCGGGCTCACCCAGGGACCCACTGCCTCCAGCTGATGCCCTCCACGGTCCACTCAGCTGTCCACGCCTGGCTTTTCTGATGAAGTCACAGCCCTCATCACCTAAGGGCCCCAGCTCTGGACACGCTGCCAGGGCCAGGCCTTCAGCACAGAGGGGACACTCCAGATCCAAACCCTGACGGCGGCACACTCCTGCTGCCCAGCCACGGTTCTAACCTGCTGGCGTGGTTGACATTTTAAAACAAGCCCCTTTATGAAAGAGTCTCATTATTTATTTTATCACACATTTTTTAGTGTGAAATATGAGTATCATTCAGTTTCTTTCGAAAATTCACATAAGAATGGAAGTAGAAAATTTTTTTTAAATACCCATTGTTTTGTCACCTGGAATAAATACTGGCTTTGTGCACACCTGTGGGTGCACCTATGCGTAGACAGTTAAATGGATACATTTGTGGTAACAAATACTGTTGCGATGTATATTTTCTTTTTTGCTTAATAGTGTTACAAGTAATTTTCTCTGTCACTAAATGTTTCAAAGTAACATTTTTATTTTGTACCAGGGATTGAACTCAGGGGCTCTCACCACTGAGCCACATCCCAGCCCTATTTTGTATTTTATTTAGAGACAGGGTCTCACTGAGTTGCTCAGGGCCTCACTAAGTTGCTGAGTTTGGCTTTGAACTTGCAATCCTCCTGCCTCAGCCTCCCGAGCTGCTTGGATTGCAGGCATTGTGTGCCAGGGCACACAACTTCAAAATAGCATTTTTAAAGTGTAACTACACCCTAACTGGTGGCAGCAGTCCTCCTTTCCTTATATCTAGTTGCTTTTGTTCCCTAGTCACTTTGTAATGTAACCCATGGAGCTATTCCTTCATATGAGGTTTCATTCTTAAAAATAAATTCTTAAAACTATTTTCCCTTCCAACAGCCATGTGTGAGACTGGGTCATTTTTCCTGTCCCTCAGCAAAATGGCAGTTCTCTCTAATAACCATTGCCAAAAGTGTTGTGCTTTTAAGTTTTCTTTTTCTCTTTCTTTTTTTTTTTTTTTTTTTTTTTTTTTTTTTTTTTGCACTGGGATTGAACCCAGGGTCACTTCACCACTCAACCACATCCCCAGCCCTATTTTGTATTTTATTTAGAGACAGGGTCTCACTGAGTTGCTTAGGGCCTCGCTAAATTGCTGAGGCTGGCTTTGAACTCGTGATCCTCCTGCCTCAGCCTCCTGAGTCACTGGGATTACAGGCGTGCATGCATCACCATGCCTGGCTTAAAATCTCATTTTTGATTAGACCATACAAGTGTGGCTCAGATAACAAAGGAAGTGCAGAGTGCCCGAGAAGCACCTCTCTGCTGCCCGTGTATACATCACACCATCCCCTCCAGGTGTAACCAGTGCTCAGCGCCTTGTGCATCCTTCCAGAAATAAACCTGTGCTTTCATAAGTATTAGTTTAAACACACTGCTCCCTGCAGGGTCTTATTATTTTCCACCTGTTGAACTATTTGAAGGTCGCTTCTTCCCTCTCTTTACAGCCGTGTCCTTCTGCACTGTTGAATGTCGTGCCCTTGATCAGCCCCTTCCTATGAGTGTCTCAGCTCCCTGTGACTCTCTGCTGCCGCTGACGGTGTAGCTGTGAATGATCTTGTAAATACCTCACCTTACACAGGATTGCGTGTGTGTGTGTGTGTGTGAAATTAAATTACCAGGTCACTACATTCGAGGATTGCAAAAAAAAAAAAAAATTTAATATTATCAAAAGAAAAAGAAATGAACGAGAGAGAAAGGAGAGAGAACGTGAAATATTAGAAAACTGAGTTAGTCCGGCGGTTCTTAAATGGTACAACACGTCCCATACTGTCCCCTAGGGCGCGGCTCTGGAGTTCCTGGTTTACGGCCACATTCCCCCTGGTCTGTTTCAGTGTCTGGAAATTTGCAAAGCTTGGGGGCTGGGGAAGGATGGGAGGATGGGTGCGGAGGCCCAGAGGCAGAGCCGCCCGGCCCGAGCAGCTGCTGAGCACCGGCCGCGCCGGGAGGAGCAGCGCAGGGCTGAGCCTCAGGCCCAGGTCCCCGCTCTGCACAAGGACGGCGTGAAAACGCGCTCGGGGTGGAAACCGATTCTCCAGAGAGGAGACCATCTCCAGCCACAGAGGAGCCACGTTTCAAAAGCCGCCTTTATTTAATGGTACTTTTGGTTTTTCCTCAAAAAAGTTGATTTCATGAACCTGGAGAAACCCTAGTCAGAAGCAGGTCCGCAGCTCGGTGCGCAAATCACAGGCATATAAGGGGGTGACCTTGCCTCAGAGTGAGCACATGCACGAAGGTCCCTCCAGCAGTCAGCGGAACGTGGGCCCCGCCCGGCCCTCTAAACACCACCCCCGAGAGCACCGTTTTCTTTGGAACCGGGGATTGAACTCAGGGACCCTCGGCCACTGAGCCACATCCCCAGCCCGATTTTGTATTTTATTTAGAGACAGGGTCTCACTGAGTTGCTTAGGGCCTCGCTAAGTTGCTGAGGCTGGCTTTGAACTCATGATCCTCCTGACTCAGCCTCCCAAGTCGCTTGGATTACAGGCGTGCGCCACCACGCCCGGCTGAGAGGACCGTTTTCTATCACCCTCAGTGGGGTCTGTCTGGCCACAGGACGTAGTTGGGATTGTGAGATGGATTTGTGTGTCTGGTTTCTCTCCCTGGACATTATACAGAATTTCGCTGCGATTTTATTTTTCTTTGCCTTGTATGGCTCCACGTGTTCTACAGATATTTACTGAGCAGCTACTCTATGCGGGCCCTAGGCTAGACACCAGGAGTTCAAGGGCCACAGTTCAGACACGGTCCTGGACCTTCACGGACTTATTCAGAGCAGCTTGCCTCCCACTCTGGAAATGCGCATCTGAGGATTTAAAACTCATGGCTGTCCAGGGAGTCAGCTGAGGCTGACCGAGGAGGCTCGGTAGGGTGCGCACAGAACGAGGGTGCGGGGACTCACGGGCTTCAGGGGCCTCCACTCTCGCCCTGGGAAGCCCCAGCTTCCTTCCCTGGCTCTGTGGGTGGCAGAGGTCTGCGGAGGGACCTCAGCGTCCCAGCGCAGCGCCTTGCCCGCCCCGTGTGAGGAAGGAGGGGCATCGCGGAGCGGCCGGACGCGCGGCTCTGGCCCGGAACGCGAGGCCCGGGCCGCGCGAGGCTTTCCTTCCTTCCTTTGATTCATTCCTTCGTCGTTCATTCCCCTTCCTGTCCTCCTCTCGGTTCAGGAGGCGGGGTGGGAGATGCACTGCCTGTGCTCAGTGAGGGCTCTGGGTCACCCCAGAAACCCCTGGGGTAGGCCGAGCACTGCTGCAGGATCCCACATCTGGTGCCTACTAACTTTAGAGTTCCTAGTGATCGTCGGCATCGGAAATTTAACATTTACATTAGCCGGGCGCGGTGGCGCACAACTGTAATCCCAGCGACTCGGGAGGCTGAGGCAGGAGGATCGCGGGTTCAAAGCCAGCCTCAGCAACTTAGCGAGGCCCTGAGCAACTCAGTGAGACCCTGTCTCTAAATAAAAGACAGAACAGGGTTGGGGATGTGGCTCAGTGGTCGAGTGTCCCTGAGTTCAATCCCCAGTACCAAAAAAAGAAAAAAGAAAGAAAGAAAAGAAAGAAATGTGCATTAGTAGAGCACTGAGGTACCTAAATATGTGTATTTATCCAAAGTCTTAAAAAATTTTAAGAGCATAACAAATAAACCTGAAGTCCCTTTAACTCATCATCTACAAACTAGTCCCTTCTTCCTTTCTCCAGATAAGACATTGGAGTGTATCTTCCTACTCTACCTTTATAAATTTATATTGTATATAATATAAATATATATGATGTAATAATTTAAATGTATGATATAAAATATTTACATAAATTATGTAATATACATATTTATGTGTATTATGTATAATATATACAAATATGTTTTATATTACATAATTTTATATCACATATAATATAGATTATATCATATATAATATAACTTATAATATGGTCAGGTATTATGTAGTATATATTGTTATATACTATAATAATTATAATCATAATCTTTTAATATATACAATATTTATAATGCCATATTAAGTTTGTGAGGAGCTGGGCCTTTATATGAAGTACTATGTAGAATATGTAATATTATGTATATTACATTTAGATCATATATAACACATATATTTATATATAATATACAATAGGTTTATATAAATATATGCTTCTATCTTTATGCACAATCCCATGTATGTTGGGTTTGTTTTCTCACATAGATGAAATGGCACAACTCGCTTTTTTTCCCTTCAGTATTTTCTGAGATCTGGCCAGTTTCTGACCATGTGCCTCCCTCCTTTAAACTGCTATATAGTACTCCACTAGATGAAGGTACCCTTTTACACAGTTTAGCCATTCTTCCGCCAGGGACATGTAGCCTCCTGTAATTTGCCCTTTATCAGTGATGCTACTCTGAACATCCTTCAAGGGAGTCCTTGTGCATGGAAGCAAGAACCTCTCTAGGAAAAACGTCATCATAGTGGATAAATGATGTGGTCAGTCTCTTTTGTGCTGCATAACAGAATACCTGATACTGAGTGCTTAAAAGGAACAGAAAGGTTTTTCTTACAGTTCCCAGAGGCTGGGAAGCCCAGGGTCAAGATACCTACATCTGGGAGGGCCTTTGCTGGCTTATCCCATAGCAAAGGGAAAGAGCCTGGAAAAGAGGCTGAACTCACAGCCTCAAGCCCTTGTATAATCAGTGTCAATCCAAGGCAGAACCCTTGAGGCCTAATTGCCACTCAGAGTCTCTCAGGCTGAACCATCATTTGACCTATTTATCCCACTCCTCCGTTTATACCCAAAGGACTTAAAATTAGCGTACTACAGGGAGGCAGCCACATCAATGTTTATAGCAACTCAACTCACAATAGCTAAACTATGGAACTAAACTAGGTGCCTTCAACAGATGAATGGATAAAATGTGGTATATACATGCAATGGAATACTACTCAGCCTTAAAGAAGAATGAAATTATGGCATTTGCCAGTAAATGAATGGAGCTGGAGAACATCATGCTAAGCAAAATAAGCCAAACCCAAAAACCAAAGGTCAAATTTTCTCTCATTATGCGGATGCTAATTCACAATAAGGTGTGTGTGTGGGGGGGGGTAGAGGTGCTTTGGATTAGGCAGAGGGGAATGAAGAGAGAGGGGGCCTGGGGGCAGGAAGGACAGTAGAATGAATGGGACACTATGACACTATGTGCATATATGACTACATGACTAGTGTGTTCTACATCACGCACACCCAGAAGAATGGGAAGTTACACTCCATTCACGTGGTGTGTCAAAGTTCACCTGCTGTCAGGTACACTAGTTAGAACAAATTTAAAAACCACCAGTGCCTCGCAGCCCTGTTGTATTGGGCATTAAGTTCCTAACACGTGCTGTTTTGGGGCACCCTTAGCCACAGAATCAAGCACATGGGGCCCTTGACACCGCGGGAGCTCTCGAAGGCCGCGTGGCCTTGTTCCTCTCATTACTGGGACCCACAGGGAGCCGGTCAGCTCCCAGCTGCCCCTTGACACAGGCGTCCTGTCCTGGTCTTTCTCTCCTCTCACTCTCGGCCACAGGCTGCTCCTGCCCCTGCCTGCCCCCCCCCATTGGAGAGGCAGCCACCCCTAGGTCTGTTCTGGGCCTCCTCCTGTTTCCCCAGAGCCCTCCCCCGGTCAGCAGCTCTCTCCCTAGCTGCGCATTGGAATCGGCTGGGGAGCTTCTCGGCTCTGGAAGGGCTCCCCGGGAATGGCACTCCCCGCCTCGAGATGCCCCAAGCTGTACAGTGTGGGGCGAGGACAGAGAGGCCCAGGAGCATGGATCTCCAACTGGGGCCCCAGCCTGCAGCCTCTGCCTCCCCTGGAAAGTGTTAGACATGCAAATCCCCGCATCCCACACTGTCACAAGTGCAGATTCTCAGGGCCAGGAGGATCAGAAACTCCGCCAGCCCTTCAGGGGATCCTAGGCCTGCAGAGTGAATTGAGAAGCTCTTCCCGGGGGATCTCCAGGAACTGTGAACCCTGCACACACAGAAGACCACCTTCTTCCGCCCTTCTGGCTCACCTTCCTCTACAAAGTCCCCGACACATTTTCACCTCACCAAACTATTTCCCCCACCACAGTGAATGCCACCAATCTCCTCCAAGTTGCTAGAGGCAAAAACCTGGAGTTCTTTTTATTTTTTTAGTCTTTTAAAAGAGGTAGTAGACTCAGGTGACTCAACACCCAGGAGGTCCAAAAAAATCGAAGAATGAAAGTGTCTCTCCTCCCCCACACCCTCATCCTCTTTCCTGGAGTGAACTGTGTCCCCCTCAAAATCCAGATGTGGAAGTCTAGCCCCCAGTGTGACTATATTTGGAGACTGAGCCTTTCAAGGGGATTAGCAATGCCTGAGATAAGAGGTGGGACTCTAATCCAGTGTGACTGTTGGAAAGAGGTGGCTGTCTACACAGAGGGTGGAAGTGCGGGCTACACAGAGAAGGCTCTGGAGAAACCAACCCTGTCCACACCCTGATCTTGCACTTCCAACCTCCAGAACTATGAGAAGAGACATTTCCATTGTCTAAAGCAGATGTTTTTTTTGGGGGGTGCGCTATTTTGTTATGGTAGCCCGTGGACACTCTTAGGGGTCAACTGCTCTGAGCTGTGAGGCATCCAGATATTCCCTCCAGCATCATTGTGGGCATTTCCATGAGGGCACATCTGGATGAGACCAATATTTAAATCACTAGACTAAGTAACTCAGCTTTTCCTCCCTGCTGTGCATGGACCTCCCCCAGTCAGGCCTGAAGAGACAAAATGGCGGGCCACTTCCGGAGTAGAAGTGAACTCTTCCCGTCTGCACACTGGGACGCTGGTCTTTGACTTCAGACTGGAACTGAAACTCTGGTTCCTCCGGGGCCTCCAGCCTGCTGGACTTCAGATGGGAACCACACTCCTGGCGCTGTGGTTCTCAAACCTCTGGACTCAGTCTGGAACTGCAAAACCAGCTCTCCTGGGCCTCCGGCTTAGCAGCTCTCCCAGGAGATATTGGGCCTCCATGCCTCACGGTCATCTGGGCCATTCCTTATGATAAGCCACATATCTGTGCATCTCTACCACACATGTGTGTACACATACATATCAATTCTTTCTTGTTTCTGGAAAACCCTGATTAATCCCTAAGATATGACTTTAGCAAACTAATATTCCCCCCTCTTCCCAGTTTTCCTTCTTCCTCACAGGGTAACTGCTCTATTTAGCTTCTTACATATTCTTTCAAAGTCTCTTTAGAATATTTAAGCAAATAAGGAGATGCCATGCTATCTTTCCCAGTTTTTGCACATGCATATATGCAAACATTCCTTTCAGAGCCTCACATGTCATTGTCTGGATGTTTCTAGATTTATTGAATCAGTCCCATAATGAGTTCATATTTTGTGATTTTTCTATTAAAAGGATACTGCTGTGGAGAATCTGTATGTGTGTTTTCCACATATGCAAACGCAGCTGGTATGTAAAATGCAAAATGCTGGGTCACAGGGGATATGATCCTGCAGTGTCCATGGATCTTATCAAATTGCCATAAGGCACTCAACAACCACGTATGAGTTCCCTAGAGCCTTAGTAGTTGACTGTGTTCCTCAAACTTTTAGATTGTGTGTGTCTGAAAATTGAAAAGCTCATATCAGTACAATCTTAAGTTGAATTTTTCTTTTTAGGAGTAAAACAAAGTATCTTTCCATGAGTCCCTTCTTGTGAGATGTCAATGGTGGGTTTTTCTTATAGGTCGAAGGAAGGTTCTCTCCTGTTATGAGCTGAAAATATTTTTCTGCGTTTTTCATTCGATTCTGGTGGATTACAATGCGCTGTGGTTTGCAGGTGTCCCCCTAAAAGTGTGTGTTGGAAATTTAATCCCCAGTGCAACAGTGCGGAGAGGTGAGGCCCCAGGAGAGGTGACCGGGCCGTGGGGGCAGAGAGCGTGGACAAATTAACGCCAGTACTGCAGGAGTGGATTCCTGGTGAAAGGGGCGCTTGGCACTGCCTCCTTCTCTCACCCTTCCTCCACCCAATGCCTTCGCCATGTTGTGATGCAGGAAGGAGGCCCTCACTAGATGCAGCTCCTTGGTGCTGGACTTCCCAGCCTCCAGAACTGCTGGCGGCTGCATTCCTGGGTGTTACAAATGACCCACGTCTGGAATTCTCCACACCAGCACAAAAGGGACTAAGACATGCTGTTTCTTGTGCACAATTTGTTTTTATTTGTTTGATAACTAGGTTAAGTATTTCAAGTTATTTTTTTAATGGTTGTGGATTCTGAGTCACACTCAAGAGCCTTCCTCATGCCACGGACACCAAGTTATTACTCCCTCCTGTTTCCTCTAGGCCAGTGTAATTTTTTACATTCAATTCTTGATCCATTTGATATGGGGTGACACATGTGTCCAAGGCCTGATGTGCAGAGTGCATTTTATTTGTGTGCGTGTGTGTGTGCGTGCGTGTGTGCATGTGTGCATGTGTGTGCGTGTGTGTGTGTGCATGTGTGTGCGTGTGCGTGTGTGTGTGCGTGTGCGTGTGGTGACAGGTGGCTACCAAGTTCCTCCCAGCACCCAATGCTGAATGATCTAGGCTCCCAATTACCTGAGCAGCCATCTCTATCAGAAACCAAGTCCTCACAGGGAGGTCTGTTTCTGGATTTTTCTGTTCCCTTCCATTGGCTTGTCTCTGCATTCACAGCCCAGTACGGCCCAAATTCATCATCAAGGTATTTCAATATCTGGTATTCAATCTAGAGTCCTGCACTGTCTTCACCTTTTTATCTTCTCAAGTAAAACTTTAAACTGATTTGTCCCATTCAAACACAACAAAAATACCAGGAAAAAAACTGTATGGAGAATTCAATCATTTTATAAACAACTTTGCAAGAGTCGGTCTTGCTCACATCTCCTCCCAGGTCTTTAGTGTTGGTTCTTCATGGCCACACACGTTCCCTTTCCTCTTTCTTTTCTTTCTTTCTTTTTTGGTAACAGAGGTTGAACCCAGGGGCGCTTAACCACTGAGCCACATCCCCAGCCCTTTTATATTTTATTTAGAGACAGGGTCTCACTGAGTTGCTTAGGGCCTCACTAAGTTGCCGAAGCTGGCTTTGAACTTGCAATCCTCCTGCCTCAGCCTCCCAAGCTGTGGGATTAGAGGGGTGTGCCACCATTCCTGGCTATTTCTATTCCCAAGGACTTTGTTGCTGTTCTTTATGGGAATTTTTCTAACATATTCTCTGTCTAGTTGCTATTTATATATTTGGAAGAGAAATTTCTGCATAAGAGTTTTAGGACTCCTTGATGTGGGTCCCCATTACCTACGATGACATCCTTCACCACATCCTGTTGATTCTTCCTTTAATAGATACTTTGGATGTGCCTAGTTCTTGTCAGCACCACTAACGCCTATGATGTTAACCTCCTTCAAGATACTCTGCTTTTAGCTGAGAGTGTTGGTACCTGCTTCTAATCCTAATGGCTCAGGAGGCTGAGGCAGGAGAATCTCAAGTTCAAAGCCAGCCTCAGCAACTTAGAGAGGCAGTAAGCAACTCAGAGAGACCCTGTCTCTAAATAAAAATATAAAAGGGGGACTGGGATGTGGCTCACTGGTTAAGCATCCCTGGGTCCAATCCCCAGTACTGGGTACCAAAAGAAAAAAAAAAAAAAAAAAAAAAAAGACAAAAGCCCTCTGATTTCTCATCCAGACAATGCAATAGTCCATTAATCCATTCTTAACTCCATTCTCCACACAACAGCCTGAAAGATCTTTTTAAACACAAAAAGAACACTCTTGTATGTTGCTATAACAAAGTACCTGAGGCTGAGTGATCAGTGAAGAAAAGAGTTATTTAGTTCTGGAAGTCCAAGAGTGAGGCAGCCGCATGTGCTCAGCCTCTGGTGAGGGCCCGTGCTACATCATAACATGGTAAAAAGGTGGAAGAGGCATGTGAAAGAGATCGCATGATAGCAAAAAGGAACAGAAAACCAAGGGAGCCACAGTGCATTTACAACGCACTCTTAGCAACTACCCTACTCTCGTGGGACCTGCACCACTCCCTCAGGAGGGCAGATCTTGCGTGATCCAAATGGTTCGTACAAGCCCTACCACCTCTCAACATCATGACATCAGAGACCAAGCCTCAACAGGTCTGAGCAGAGACAAATCACATCTGAAGCACAGAAAGCAGTTTTCTATTCCCTTACCTAAAATAGTTCTGTGGTTTCTCCTTGCATTCAGAAGGAAATGCAAACTCCTTCCCATGAAGGGCCTGCGTCATGTGGCTGAAGACTCGCTCTGTTCTAAACCACCTCCTTCTCGGTTCTAGAATTCGAGCCACTAGGGCTTCTTTGGGTTCTGAAACACTCTACCTACTTTTTCTTGGCTCCCTTTCAATCCCTTTTGTAATACTCAGTAGTTTCATTCTATACCTGTCCATTACTTACGTTGTGTTCCTCGTCCTCATTAGACTCTGAATTCCTCTGCTATCTGCAAAGTGCTTAGTAGGTGTTCAATAAGCATATTTATTAAATGAATCCGCAAATATTTTCCTGTTTATATATATATATAAATATTTTCCTGTTTATATATATATATAGTTTTTTTTCTTCCTGTTAACTTAGCTGTTATTCCCCGTTCATGCTTTAAATCCCCCACTACCATCTGTCAAGCACTTACGTCTCTGTCTAAGTTACTGGCTTCCCCCAGAAGCTCATGGCCACCATAAATCTCTTCTTCACATTTATTCACATGTACACAAAATATATAAGGTTATTTTCAAATAATGAAGTGCATATTGAATGTTACAGAAAAAGGCAAGGTTATACATATTTATGAGAAAATTTTTCCCTAAGGGTAATGATACCACTCTATATTTTCTTTATATATTGTCTCTTTACCTAAAAAGAAAAGCATTATTTTTCTTATTAAAAATTAATTTATTCTTGGTGTAAGAATAAACAGTATGGAAATGAGGAAGTCAGAAATGTAGAAATAAGAGATCCCCACAATCCCGGTTCGAGAGAGGACCCTGGGTCACAGTTGGACACACAGACATCTTTTTGACATTTTAAAATGCACATCATACCTGGAGTAGGCTGAGAATTCACTGCTGCTGCTCTTTTTCATCTTTGCTACGGTTAGGGCCCAACTACACCAACAGCTCCGCGACCCGAATGCCAAACAATAAATCTTGGAAGCGTGTGTGTGTTGAATGTACTGCTTCACCCTACGTCTTTTTTCTTTATTTTTTATTTTTTTGGTACCAGGGATTGAAACCAGGAGGACTCGATCACTGAGCCAGATCCCCAGCCCTATTTTGTATTTTATTTAGAGACAGGGGCTCACTTAGTTGCTTAGGGCCTTGCTAAGTTGCTGAGGCTGGCTTTGACCTCAAGATCCTCCTGCCTCAGCCTCCCAAGCCGCTGGGATTACAGGTGTGCATCACCGTGCCCGGCTTCCTCACCCTATTTGAACACCTGCCTGGTGTTCATCTACCCACTGTCTTTTGAAAGTCCCCTTCCCTCTTTCCCAGTGAGTGCAAGGGGAGGAGAGGGTCTTGTACTGCTTCTGGACACAAGGACCAAAGTGTGAACAGGGAAGGAGTCACTTCTCTACCTCAACTTCTGTGTTGCTGCAAAAGATATCAGAGCAAACATAAAGTTCCTGAAGGTCCAGGGTGATGTTCAGAACTGATGAGCTAGGTGACAGTGTCACCTGCTGTCACTGGAATTCCGTCATGCCTACTGCCACGTCGAGGGTGTCCAAGAGAAAGTCAAACCAGCAAGTTCTTGCTTTCTCTAACTCCCCTTTGCCCAGAGCCCAGGCCACTGAAGTTCACTCCAGTTACTTTGCCATGGATTTGCCATGAATGCCACCAACATGCACTGAGATCGATTTTGAGTATGGGGGAGAAATAACTGCAAAACTGATCATGTTGCCAGCATCTGATGGGGATGCACAAGGTGCGGAGGGCTAGGCTTACATTTCAGGAAGCAACTTACTTTGTGGTATTGGTGCCAGTCAACACAAAGGCCGTGCATGGTGACCACATCACTTACAGCTAGCACTGATCCGACGTCACACTCTCATTACCAGGTCAGGTCGCTGATGGGACGCATTTCCATGTTTGCACGTTGCAGATTTATGTACACTAGCTTGGACAATGAAATTCTTCTTCCCTGCCCCCAGTCCTCCCCGCTGCTCCCGGGAGAGCAGCTCAGATGCGTGGAAAAGATGCTTGAGAACCTTCTTTGTGGAGGGCCCCTCACCTTAGCTCAGCCTGAAGAATTCGAAGCCTGCACCATTTTTACAAGTGTTGGTATAGCAAGGACCACAGCACGGCCGAGCCACACGGGACCCTGGGCTGACCTGGGGACACACTGAAGTCACTGGACACTGAGGCTCCCAAGGGCCAGGCTCACAGGTGAGTGAGTGCTCTGGGTTTCTAGAAAGATGTTCTCTTCCTCAATCCCAGTGGGCCTGCTGACCAGAGTCCTACCCCCGTGACTGGCTCCCTGGGCCTCATCCCCACTGGCCTCTTCCATCCCCGCTGCCTGCAACCTGAATTCTGCCAGTGTTTGGATTTCTACTCTTTGAAACTGCATCCTTAGGCATGACAATTTATCCTGGGTAAAACCTGAATGAGTGCAGCCCTGAAATCACCCACTCAGCTCTAGAAGAATTTGGACCAAGTTACACATCTTCTTTGTATCTCACTTCCTCCAGTGAAAAGGGGGGCTAGTACAGTTTAAAAAAAAAAGAACAAATTTTTTTAAAGAAAAAGAAGGAAAGGGGGTCTAGTAGCATGATCTGTCTCATTGGGTTAAAGGACGATTGAATACAGTATTATCCATAGTTCCTGGAAATAAGCATTAAGATCAATATCCTCAATGCTAGAAGATCCTATCTAGAAGATGCTAGAAAACCTATCTAGCATCATGGGGCAGAGGTGTTTGATTAAAAAAAATTCTTTGCATATATAAAATGTGCTTACCACATAAAAACACGTTTTTTAAATGTTCAAAGGGAAATTATGTTTTGACTATTTAAAAAGTTTCTGCTGGGAACAAAAGCCCACGCCTTGAGGAATGCTAAATTGGACTTACACGAATTGCTCATTTAAGCAGATGGTAAGAAAGAGAGAGTGAATCTATTTTCAATTTATTTTTTTAATTTTTAAAATAAGGGGCTGACGGCAAGGATAAGCGTGAAGAGCATCTGCAGTCCTGGCAGGCAGGCCAGGGGGGAAGGAAGGAGAGACCCGCCCTTCCTCGTGGGCAGTGGGGCTGCTGATCTGAACCACGGAGATCGCTTCCTCTAGGCCAGGCTCGCAGCCAGCGCCGACGCCACTCCAGTCATTTTCCCGGCATCTGTGAGGCCAGGAACCACCATCACTCCGGTTCTAGGACACAGAGGATGTGGCCCTGCCCAGGAAGAGGACTCGCGCTGGCTGGCTGAGCAGGTAAGGATGCTCCGGGATCGGGGTACCACCCTGGGGAAAGCTCAGCTCTGGAAACGTCTGGTTCCAGAAAAAAGGAATCATGCTGATTTTGAGAAGCAGGACTTGCCTCCCCAAGAGTAACGAGAGTGTAAAAGAACAGAAATTAGGCACCTGAGTGTGTGAAAGGGGGACTTCTATAAATTGAAAGAGCCCCTGCCTCCGAAAACTCGACCCAAATTGGCAGCAATAGTCACTGAGAGATGGTGATGAAAGACCCACTACGTGCCCGAGGACTGTTTTAGTTACTTTTTTTTTTTTCCTGCTGCTGCCACCAAAATACCTGACAAGGACAATCAGAGGAGGAAAGGCTTATTTGGGTGCTCACAGTTCCAGAAGGCTCAGTCCTTGGAAACCTGGCTCCACTCCTCAGGGCTCAAGGTGAGGGCAGAACACCAGGGAGGAGTGAGGCAGAAGAAGTGGCTCAGGACATCACCAGGAAGCAGAGAGCTCTGCTCACAGGACAAAATATATACCCGAAAGCCAGGGCCCTGGGGTCCCACGCCCTCCAGCCACACCGCACATGCCTTCAGTTGCGATCCAGTTAATCCCTTGCGGGATTAATTCACTGAGCGGGTGAAGGCTCTCAAGACCAGTTGTTTCACCTCTGAACCTTCCTGCCTCGTCTCACATGAGCTTTTACCTAAATCTAAACCATAACAGGGATACATCAGTTAAGAAGATAGACTTGGCCTGAGGATGGGGCTCAGAGGTGGAGCTTGCCTTGTTACCTGCAAGACCCTGGGCTCATCCCCTAGTACTGCAAAATAAATATGAATAAGTAAATAAATATTAAAAAGAAGACAGACTTGTCCGTTGCTCTGGTGCTTCTTAAAGTCTAACCACAGCCACCCGCCAACCCAACGAGGCAGAAAAAGCAGTAGGTTGGCAGGCGAGCTGCATTCAGGTGGGTCTCAGAAGACAGTGGACTCAGCAGATTCCCCGAGAGCCCATCGCGAGGAAACACCCGGCCAGCGGCACCGTGGAAAGTCACGGCGTACGATGTGCTTCCATCTGATTGGCTGCAGGAGTGAGAATGGTCTGGATCTGAGCTAGAAGTCCAGGATTTCTGAATTCTGTTTGTAGTTCTGAGGTCGAACCCCAGGTCTGAAGATCTCATTTCAGGGGATGTTAGAGGAGATGGAATAAGGATTGGAGGCCCTAAGGAAAAAGTCTCAAAGTAAATATCTGTGGGATGCACAGGGGCGCCCTGAGGCCTGGGCAGCAGTATCAGTGTGGTGCTCTGGAACGGCGAGGAAGCAGGGCTGAACGGGGAGCACCCTTCACAGATTCATCACGACCAGGTCATGAGCAACTGCACCCATGACTCCGAGCATGCTCCAGGGAAACTATCCCGGAGTTTGGATTTAGCATTAAAAGAAACAGGAATGTTCTCACAGATCCCATTTACCAGGCCAAGAGCAATGGGTTGAACCACGCAGGACAATTAGGTACAAGGCTCTATTACTAGGCCTCTCCAGTGACGGCCATCACACGCTTTGGGGGTGAACCCACCCCCAGGTGGGTCCCAGCTCTTCACATGCTGGCTCTGTGACGTTTGGCAAGTCACTTCACTTTCCCGAGTCTTATTTTCATTATAAGTAAATGAGA
>JAJEJO010003870.1:0-14970 GCA_020662805.1 Glaucomys volans
CATTTTCCTTGGGTGACCACTACCAGAGCTTGGGGACTCCTGGTTCTGTTTGTGTTCACTCCCGGAGTGACCCTGGAAAACTAGAAAATGCTCTTCTCCCCCCCCTTGCCTTCTGCCAAAACCACAGCTACTGTGTAACCTTTTGGTCACCGCTACTGTAATTTCACTAAGCAGACATGTGGAGCCTTGATTTTGTTGAAATCTGTGTCCCGCCCCCACCTCTCCTTTTTCTGTCAGCTTCCCTACTTAAATCGCCGCTTTCTTTTCCTCCATGTTTTTTCGACACACCCGAAATGCCTTCTGCTCCCGCCTCTTGGCTACCACGCCGGCATTGGCTGAGACTGGATGTCTATCAACTGTGCACTGGTCTCCTCCCTCTGCCATTTCCTCCTGCCACCGGCTCTGTATTCCGTGCCTCTGCTCGCACAGCTCTGTCTCTCCACCCCCTCTGCGACCTGTGCAGGACTCCGCCAAAAACGGAGTTGGCTATTTCACCCCTCCGCCGGCATAGCCTGTGCAACCAGCACTGCAAAGAAGCACTTTCCCTCCGTTTCGCTCACCGGCTCTGCAAAGGTGCCCCGATAGAGCCACCGCTCCCCCCCCACCCCCCGCCAAACCTTGCGCGTGGGGCTGGGCTTCCAAACACTCCTTCGAACTGCTACTCTTCCCCGTCTCTTCGGCCTTTGCCCATTCGTGTCCACAGGTGCTAGAAGTCGTACGTTCACCTTGTGGAAGCCGCTTTGTGCTGAAATCTGATGGATGCTGCAAAGCCACTTATGCAGTGCAAATACAAAACCACCACCACCTAATTCCAAATATGCTTTCTTAATTCCTCACTCACTTTCATCTTTCTCTAACTGACTCCTTTACTTATATTAAGTGAGGGAAATTACCCAAAATCCAGAACTGCCTTATAGAAGTCCACCAACCCCTATCCGAAATCTGGTAAAAATGGCCTTTAAAGTACAATGCCCAAGAGGCAGGCTTATTTACAGAAAAAGGTAACACTCCAGTCCAGTCCCTGGTAGGTAACCTGTGGTTTGCTGTTCCAGCAAGAACTCCAAAGGAGGACCAGCTGTCCTCTCCGCCAGGGTCAAGCTATGACCCCAACCAAGTCGTCTCCACAAGCAAACAAGCAGGACACACTGGAAAACTGACTACCCTATGGCTGGCCCCTTCCTAGTGCCTCTACGCAGGGGTGTGACCAGCCAGGTGGTGCCTTCACCTCAACTGCTGGGATTCAAAGAAGACTGAAGAAGCCTGGACTCAAGGATTGCTGAGCCCAGGGCAAACTCCAGGGTAACTACAGGGACACAGGACAAACAGAACAGCTAAGTTAGCCTGTACCCAGGAAGGACATTCTTTCCCACTTTCCTGGTTATTCCCTCCTGTCCAGTCCCCCTCCTAGGCAGAGATGTTTTCCAACTTCTGGAAGCCACCCTATAACTTTTTCCCAAGCGTATTACTACTCACCTCCCTCTAACTCTGTTTCTTACATTCTCTCACTCTCCCACACCACCTTTCATACTGTTACCCTCAGACCCGGCTGACCTCCAAGTCTGAGACACTTCCAAGCCAGTCATTGCCTCCCACCATAAGCCAGTCCATATCCAACTAAAACCTCATACTATGTTTCCTTCACGTCCTCAGTTCCCTATTTCCCGTACCCACCGGGAAGGATTTAAACCCATCATAGATCAGTTACTTACTCAGGGACTCCTCATTCCTACTGACTCTCTCTGTAACACCCTCAGGAGCTTATCGTTTAGTCCAGGACCTTCGCCTAATTAATGAGGCAGTCATTCCCATCCACCCAGTGGTTTCAAACCCTTACACTCTTTTCTCTCACATCCCCCCTTCAACCACTCATTTCACAGTCCTAGATCTCAAATATGTGTTCTTTACAGTTCCTCTTCACCCTGACTCCTATTACCTCTTTGCCTTCACATGGGAGGATTCTACATCCTTTAGGTATTGACAGCTGACCATGAATAGTTTTCCAGGTGAAAACTGGCAGGTTGATTTCACCCATATGCCCAAATGCAAGAAAGCTCCCTTATTTACTTACCCTGGTTGATACTTTTTCAGGCTGAATAGAAACCTTCCCTATCCCCAGGGAAACCGCTGACATCGCCTGCTGTCCTCATTGAGCAGATTATTCCCAGATTCAGACTTCCTGCATCCATCCAGTCAGATGAGAGTCCAGCCTTCACCTCTCAGACTATTCAACTAGTCTCCAGAAGCCTCGACATCACCTGAAGACTCCATATCACCCTGCCCACCCCAATCCTTGATGGTAAAGTTTACACAGGGACAACAGCCAACCATCCCAAGGCTTCACTTAGAATCTAAAAGTTTATATTCAGGTGGTTCCTCAGCTTCACCTAACCATCCAGGAGCAGGAAAAGGAAATCCAATGCCAGATCAACGCAGCTACTCACCCTAATGCTAATCCTTTCTCAGGTCTTACTCTGATACATCAAGGTCTTTGACTTCTCAATCTCCAGAGTTAATAACATCTCAGATTGTTTTCTTTGTGCAGGTTTGGACTGGACCCCCCTAACAGCTGTTCCTATGAGTACCCCCCTTAATACTTCCTCACAGGCTCAAAGGACCCCTATTCACCTTTGGAGAGTCCCCTTATTACAACTCCTCAGAAAACTTTGCATACTGTTACACTTCCTCTAACTCAGTACCTTGCAACCAAACCGTACAGGTCTCTTCTCCCACGTTTGCTCCTCCAGGATTCTTCTTCTAATGTAATGGTACTCTGACAAGGAATTAGATACCAAAATGCCCATTGCTTTCTGTGTGCCCTCCTCTTTAGTTCCTCAAGTGACTCTGTATAGTGAAGCTGAATTAATCTGATCTGTTCAAAACCCTGGTATTCCTACAGAGACAAATAACATCTGTTGCCCAAGTTTCCTTACAGAACCACTGAGCACTAGATCTTCTGACAGCGAACAAAAGAGAAACATGCCTATTCCTAGAGGAAGACTACTACTAATGCATCAATGAAACCAGACTGAGAAACTGGACTCATTGAGAAAACTCTCCTGCAATTTGCCCAGAGCTGCTTAAGTGAGGTTGCCAGAATGCCATACAACCAAATGCTCCTGCACCCTGACAGCCGCCTCCCCACTGACCTAGACCCCGAAATCTTTTTTCCCACGACACCCCCAACCATGCAGAAAGTAGCCAGACAGACTCCAGCGCCCTATATCACCAAAAAGGTCGGAATGTTAGGTCTAATTGGGTGGCTGCAGGGGGAGGGAGCACGGTCACCTAGCAACACACTGTGCCAGAAGTGACCAATGAGGCAGACCTGCTGACCCTGATGTCCACCTTGGGTCCACCTTTTCTTGGGCAGGACCCTTGATCCCCTTCCTCTGTATAAAAACCCTGAGCAGCCAAAGTCACATGTGATTTCTCCTGGCTCTCCCACCCCGACTTTCATCCCGGGGGGCTGGAGATTTTGCCAGGGACACACATTCCAATAAAATCAAGCTACCACTTTTGTCTGACTCTGGCGAGTGCACTCCTTTTTGCCACCTGCCGCTGGGTCCCGCCGCCCCTTTCGCGAGTTTTACACTGACTACTACTCAAACTATCAGTAGACCTCCACTTTGTCCTTGTGGAGCTGGTTTTGCAGGAATGCAGAATGTTGGAGTAAAGGTATAATGAAGACTTCCACCCAGATTTCAAATGAAGGCCTTGGAATTCAGAAAAAATGTAGCAAGGTCACAATTCATGCAGGCAGATCCTGAGAGAGCAATGAGTGAGACTGTGATAAAGTATCTGAAGCTAGAATGCAGAGGCCAGGGATTAAAGGGTGCCAGTAATGTGGACCAGTTATAGACATAGCCAGCCTAACAGAGAGACCACATGGGCTGCAATCTGCAAGGCCATAGGGGCACAGCTTCTCAGGCCCTTTAAGGGTCCACTTGTCACCACAACAGGCCTCAGATGCTGGATGTGGAGCTTAGTATTTGCCCAGCCAAGTTTGATCTTGCTTTGTTCACATCCCTTTTTCCTATGCCCCTTTTGTAGTGGGCTTATTTACACTTGCTATTGTATATTAAAACATGCAACTTCATTTTTAAATTTTTACATAGACTTTCTGGTTAGGTTTGCCTGAGTCTTGGAAGAGATGTTGAAATTGGACTTCCAAGCATTGCTAGAAATCTTCAAACTATGGGAACTCTTGGAAATGGACTGAATGCATTTTGCATTGAGAGATGGGCATGATCTTTTGGGGAAAATCTGGTTTGGATCTCTAATTGTGCCAAAATCTCATGTATTGAAAATCTGATCCCCAGTACAACAGGTTCACAGGTGGGGCTTTCTTACAAAGATTTTGATTCTATTCGTAGCTTAATTAATTTGCTTGATTAATCAATCGTTAGTTGAAGGTACTACGTACGAGGTCATAACTGTAGGCATGTTGTGCATAGTGCAGGAAGTAGGTCATTGAGAATATCATCTTGAACTGTGGTTGTCCATGGTCCCTTCCTTTCTTTCTCTGCCTCCAGGCTTCCATGGTCTGTGCGGTTTTCTTCCATCAGGCCCTTCCACCATGATTTTCACCTACCTCTGACCAGAACAATGAGGTCAGCTTACCATGAATTCAATCTCTGAAAGCATGTCCTTAATATAAACTTTTCCTCCTCCAAGTTCTTGTTACATTTTTTCATCACAAAAATAAAAAGGTGAGTAATACATTCAATAAAATCATGCTTAGAACCTTTAGAAATAAAACATTGATTGGGGATATACACATCATAGTAGAAAAAAGAAAAAAAAATAACTGGGAACTGATTATAGGTCAAATAGAGGAGTTGTTGAAAAACATAAATACCATTTAACCTCTAAGAAGTAAATGTACAAACATTATGGAGATTATTATGGCAGAGTAGAAATGAGCTTCAAGTACTTCCTCTTCTACAGTTCAAGATGAGGAGTGTCTAGAGAACAGGGAGGTGGGTGACTTAGGGAATAAAATGAAGTTCAATATCAGACTGAAAAATACTTGGAGAGACTCAGAGATTATGGTAACTGAAAAGGAGAGCAAGAGAGTGTTCTTCAGTTCCAAACCTGAAACTCAATTTGGGCATAGATCAGGAGTGAGGTTTGATGCAAAGGGAGTGAAAGACAGAGGCAAATTTGGAAACATTTCTCTAGAAATTTCAGTAGAAGGAAAAGGCAGACTAAACTTAGCTAATACAGAGTAGGCTGATGAGTGAATGGTTTCAACTCTTAACTATTGAGTGGAGAGCTATTATCAAAATTCATTTTGTGAAGATTACACTATGCATTACTGCTTTAGGAAAGATAAAATCCTATATTTTCTTCTTTGCTGGATAGAGCATCAAATATTGTCATGGGGAAATATCTTTGAAGCAAGTCTTTTAAATGAAATGTACAGGGAGATTGCTTGCAACAGAAGGACTGCTGAGATCATAGACCAGAAGTGGAAGATGAGTGGGGCACATTCTATTGCCCATTAGCATGGCACTTGTTCCCGTGCTCTGAAAACTATGACACCCCCCCCACACACACACACAAATCAACCACACCACAGTTCAGCCTGCCAAACCAAGAACTCTCCAGTACCATCAGCTGTACCAAGCAGGAGGTTCAGAGGTTCCTGAACCTATTGCAGAGCACACAGAGCTAACTTAACAGTGCCAGAGAAGGGTCGGGTGAGGACTGAAGTAATTTGCTGGGATGCATGGCTCACAAGCACACAAAGCAATGGCCCATGCCAGAAAGGGAACTTCTCTGTACCACCAGAAAATACTGGTGCCCAAGCTGACATGATACTAACAAAGTTGCATTAAGTGTGTGTCCAAGTTGGGTGGGATGAAAAACATGAAGAAATCTGAAAGCTCTCAACTAATAACCTAATGATGCAATTTAAGAACTTAGAAAAACAAGAACAAGCCATTCTCAAAATCAGTAATACAAAAGAAATAATAAAAATCATAGCTCAAATCAATAGAGAATAAAAGAACAATAAAAAGGTTGATGTTTGTTCTTTGTAAAGATAAATGAAATTGCTGATTAGCCAAAATAACAGAAAGAGAATAGCCAAATTAATAAGATTAGAGATGGAGGATTATTTTGATTGATACCACTGAAATAAAGAGGATCACTAGAGACTATTTTTAAACTTACATTTCAAAAAATTTGAAAATCTAGAATAAATGGGTAGATTTATAGACACAATCTATCAAAATTGAACCAAGAGAATATAAAAAACCAAAAGAGAACAATAGCAATGAAATTTAAGTCATAATAAGTCTCCAAACAAAACAGAACCTAGGACTGAAGTATTCACAGCTGAATTATACCAGATCTTTAAAGAACTAGCAGCTGATAATTTTATGTTGCTCAAATTATCCCATGAACTAAGGAGGTATGCTTCCAAATTTACTCTATGAATTCAGTGTCATCCTGATACCAAAAGCAGATGAAGACACATGAAAAATATGAGAGACCAGTATCTTTGAGAAGTATAAATGCAAAAGTGCCTAATAAAATACTTGCAAATTAAATTCAACAATAAATTCAAAAGATCATACGCAATGATCATGTTGACTTTATTCCAGGGAAACAAATATATATTAACATATGCAAATCAATAATTGCAGTATACCACATAAGTAGGTGTACTTTTTACAAGGTCAAAAATCACATGATCATCTTAGTACTTAAAGAAAAAACCATTAACAAAACTTATCCCCCATTCTTAAAAAAAAATAAAAAAAAACCACTGAGAAAACTAGAATTAGAAGGAACTTAGCTAACATTAAATACTATAAATGAAAAAAAGCCAACATCATACTGAATGAGGAAAAACTTTTAGAATTATTTTCTCCAAAAGTAGCAATAATACAACTCTGTTCTCATGTCTCCTATTCAAAATACTACTTGAAATTTTAGCCAAAGTAGGCAAAGAAAAAGTAATGAAAAGGAAACATTTAAGAAAAAAAGTCAAATTATTTCTATTTGCAGATGATATGATTATGTATCTAGTATACCCTAGATACTGATTCAGCAAAGAAATAGGACATAAATCAACATATAAAAATCAGTAGCTTTACCATGCACTACTAATGAACACTGAGAAAAACATAATCAGGAGAACAATTCCACTTACAATAGCCAAGGAGCTGAAAAACTTTTACAAGCAAAATTACAGAACACCAAGAAAAGAAAAGAAAATGAAGACATTAGAAGATGGAAAAATATCCAGTATTTATAGATAGAAAGAATTAAAATCATTCACATGATAACATTACTAAAAACTAATAGCAATCTAAAGATTCAAAGAAATGCCCATTGCAATGGGAATAATGTTGTTCAATGAACTAAACCAAAAAAAAAACAAAGAAAAGAAAGAAATGATAAAATTTACTAAGATAGAAAAAGAAAAAAATAAAAAGCCAAGAATTGCCACAGTGATCCTGAAGAAACATAACAAAACAGTATTGTACTGGCATAAAAACAGACATGTAAAAAATTGACTTAAAGACACAGAAAAAAGAACACATAGTTACAATCATTTGCTTCTTGACAAAGGTAATAGAACATGGGGGACAAAACACAGCGCCTTTAACAAGAAGATGGATTGCTGAGGAAACTGCACATTCATATTTAGAATAATGAAGTTAGCTTCTTATGCCTTAAATTGTACAAAAGTAAACTCAAATTATAAAAAAAAATTGGATAAATATATTGCTCATGGGACTGCAAATTGGTGCCACCACTATGGAAAGGAGTATGGAGATTCCTCAGAAAAGTTGGAATGGAACCACCATTTGACCCAGGTGCTTGGAGTACCAACCTCATAATCAGATTAAGTGTGTTTTACTATGTTTCAATTCGATTTTCTTGTTCTAAATGATACTCTCCTGCTTTGGTATAGATACAATAATTAATTTCATCAAATTTCTAATTGGAACAGGAGAAAAAATAGATAATTATGCATCCTATAAAATAATAGCATATAGTTATCTAGCCATATATTAGATTTTTTTCTAATTTATTTGAAATAATAAGAACTTTCAAGAGGGTCAGAGTATTAAAAGAAAAGACACTGAGAGTGATGGAAAAGACTTCACTCATAAAATATACCTTTGTAATATCATATTAATGCATTTACATAAATTTCAAATGCATGTTTGTAATTTTTAACAGACTTTACTTTTCAAGTAGTTTTAAGTTCCCAGAAAAATTGAACACAAAGTACAGAGAGTTCTCAAATATTTCCATCACTGTTCACCAACACACACCACCTCTCATCAGCATCCTCAGAGTGGTATACTCATCGCAATTGATAAATTAACATTGACACATCATCTTGCACAGTTTATTTTTTATATCAGAGTTCATTCTCAGTGGTGGACATTCTATGGGCTTGGGTGAATGTATAAGGACATTTATACTCCGTTATAACATAAAAACAAATAGGTTCCTTGCCTCTTCATCCTTCTCTTCCATCAGCCAACACTCTTTTTACTTTCTCCATAATTCTGCTGTCTTGAGTGTGTAATATAGTTGTAATATTATAGCTTATGTCTTTTCCTGAGAGGTTTCTTTCATTTACATACATGTATTTAAATTTCTTCATATCTTTTCATGATTTCATAGCTCATTTCTTTTTATTCCATTGACTGTATATTAGTCAGATTTCATCTCTGTGACAAAAACACATGACATAAATAAAGGGGGAAAGTTTCAGATTGGTTCATGGTTTTAGTCCGTGGCCTGCTGGCTCCACTGCTTTGGGCCTGATGTGAGGCCCATTATGTGTGAAGGCCTTGTCAGAGAAAAGCTGCTCATCTCATGGCAGTAGAGAGAGGAAGGGCCTGAGGACAAGATAGTGTCCCCAAGTGAATCCCACTAAACACTCATCGCTCCAGCTATGCTCCACCTTCTACAGGTCCCAGCACCTTCAACTTTCATCATCGAATTATTAATCTGTCAATGGATTAATCCATTGGTATAGTCAGACCCATCAAGATCTAATCATTGCCCCCAAACCCCTCTGAATGTTGCTGCATTGGGGAATGCATGAGTTTTGGGAGGATGTTTCATATTGAAAACATAACAGCCTGCAGGCAGTTTATTTCTCTATTCATATACTAAAAAAGCATATCTCAGTTACCTGCAAATTTTGGAAATTGTCAATAAACATGGTACATACATCTGTATGAATGCTACTATTGCACCCCATGTTTAGCAGACTTTGGTATGACTGGTGTCCTGGATTTTGGTCATTGTAATAGGTGTATTGTAGCATTTTGTTTTAATTTGTAATTTTCAAAAAACATATAATGTTGAGCATTTTAGTGTGCTTAATTGCCAGACGTAGATCTTCTTTCATGATATTCCTGTTCAGGCCTTTATTCGTTTTGAAAATTGAATTCTTCAGTGTCTCACTGAGTTTTGAGATATCTTTCTATTTTTCTATCTTTTGGATAATAGACCTTTATAAGATATGTCTTTTGCAATGCAACATTTTTAAAATATAAAATATACTCTTGTTTAAAGAGGAATGGAAAGGCAAGATTTGAAAGCATTCAAACATCTCTTTTTCATTATTTACCTCAATTTACTTGAACTATACTAAAAAAAGCCTATGACTTCAATATTAATGATACCCTGAAAGCATCTTAGAATACTGAAGCTAATTAACCACCTAGTAACTTTCACATAGTAGACAACTACTGAATATCATAGATCATTTGAAGACTATTCTGAATAATTTCTTCTGTTTTCTAGCTATTTTTCCTCAGCCACTTGAATGTGATTTGATTGACTAAAGAATACTTTTAGACAATTTTGTGTTTATTACAGTAATGTGTGAGTCTCTTTTATAGAATAACTTACTACACAGAATTATCAATGCATTGTAATTTTTTGTTTCCTCAAATTTTGAAAACTATAACTGAAAAGACATGATTCAATGGTGTGGAATTCCATATAGTTTTAACATTTTCTGATGTATAAGTAGTTATGACGTATGGTATAGTCATATAATGACGCTGCTTTTCCTTAGCTACATATATGCACTGGTATTTCTTTGCTCCATGAATTCAAGAGAGAAAGAAGAATGGTGGTAAGTCAAGAAACTTTTATTTTTGCACTCACTTTTATTTTTGATGATCAGACTAGTTTTATAACTCTCTTTACTTCTTTCAGTCTCTCTTGAATTTATCCTTTCTATCCTACAATATTACATAAGACACAGAATGCTTCTTTTGCAGAAATATAATTAAAACTAAAATCTCCAAATCTAGAGAAACTATTCAGAAAGGTTGTAGAAAAATAGTTTTATCACTGAATAAACATTAAACCAGAATGTGATGAGCAATGCACACAATCCTCAAGGAGACTGCAAAGACAACCCTCACTTAGTCATATAGCTAGCAGATACGTCTATCACATACATTTTCATATAACAAATAGTAACTAGTCCTCAAGTAATAAAACCTAACAGCATGCATTCTTCATATATATTACATTTACATGGAGGGCTGGGGCTGAAGTTCAGTGGCAGAGCACTTGCCTAGCATGTGTGAGGTACTGGGTTTAATCCTTAGCACCACATAAAAATAAACAAAGATATGCTGTCCATTTACAACTAAAAAATGTTTTTTTAAAAAATTACATGGAAATTAGGATGACTTCTGTGTTAGTTAATTGTGTTTTACAAATGAAAGAAATTTCTCACATTTTTTATAAGAAGAGGTAGATTTGCAGCTGGGTATGGGCTGAAGTTATGCTCCTATCCTCCCTCAGAACACAGTAGGCAGGGTATCATCTTCCCTTATGAATACATTTCAAAGAGAGTATTCTCATGTCCCTGAGAAAGACATTGCAACATATTAGAGCTGGCAAGAGACTTATTTTGTTTTTCAAAGATTTATGCTCATTTTCAAATTACAGAGAAAGAAATTTCCTGAAGTAAATGTTCTAAGAAAAGGAAGTATGGAGAAATCTCTTAATGTCATCAAATATAATTAAGCCTCCTACTTTAAATTTCAGTTTCCCCTTATACACTTAATCTCTGAAGTGGATTCCAGGAACATTTTATGAACCAATGACAACTGTTTGGCCTTGAACACCATATTCCATGTAAATATAAAAATGTGTTTTTCTCAAATGCATATGTTAACTTTATAAAATGTCATTCTAGGCACTAATTTTGAGAGAAATATAAAATATGTATTTCATATATTTAAATGTGATTATGGATGGTCAATAGGAACAATAAGATATTCACAGATAAAGAATACTGTTATTGGTTAACTGTTAAATATCCTCCAAAGGTCATGTGCTGAAGGCTGCTCCCCAGCTAAGGAAGATTTCAGGAGAAGGCACAAATATTAGCAAATGAAGCATAGACAGAGAAATAGATCATTGGGTGCATAACTCTTGAATGGTATGTTGAACCTCAGTCCCCCCCACACCCTCCTAGCTGCAATGAGGTGAGAAATTTTCCTCTGTCATACTCTTCTACGATGACATTTTTGCCTTGCCATAGTCCTAAAAGCAAAGGATCAAGCCCACCATGGGATGGAATCTCAAAAGCAATAATCCAAATAAACATTTTTTTTTTCCATTTATGCCATTTTTCTCAGTCATTTTGTCACAGCAATGGAAAACTAACACAGAAAATTGGTACCAAGAATTGAGGTCATTGTTATAATTGTACATTGCCATATGGTTCAGAAGGATTTGGAACCAGTTTATGGGTAGAGTTTGCAAGTTTTGAGAAGCAACAACAGAAGGATTAGAGCATTTTAAGTAGAGCTTAATGGGCAATTGTGATGAGGATTCAGAAGGACAGAATGCTAATAGAGATGAAGAGAGTAAATACCAACCCCATGAAGTTTCAGGTGGAAATAAGGACTCTATTCAGAATTGGAATAGAGGACATTCATGTTACATTCTGGCAAGGAACTTGCCTTATCTACATTTTGTCCATGCCCTGAGAATTTTTGTGAAGCTAAGTTTAAAAGTGACAGACAATCTGATGAAGAAAATTCTAAGGGAGTACAATACTCAGGCTGTGGCATGGTTATTTTCAGCTGCTTTTAGCCAAATTTAAAATGATAATTGGGAACAAAAAGACCAGAAGGATTTAGGGAAAACAAACAAACAAACAACTTTATGGTGTGGATAGAAAAGAAATGTGTCAAGTCCCAGCAAGGAGGGTGTGATTTCTGAAGAGATTAGTGCTATTAAAAAGAAATGAAATTATTTCCACTGGGGCAACAGGAAAACTAACAATATAATACCCCTCCCATGCTCAAAGGTGGGAAAATATAGATTCCTTTGAAGGATTGTTTTCTTTGGGAAAGAGAACCTGGGCTTGTCCTGGCTGCACAGAGTTTTCTAAGAAGTTATTTATCCAGGACTGATTTCACTTTATTTAGTCATCCAGGCACTCTGAAGTCACTGTGGCCATGTTGCAAATGGACCATGAGATTAAGATGGAATTTGGCATCTTTTTTATAGTATTGATTTTGCAGTTTTGCAGCAGAAAGAGTTTTGGGATCATGGAGGCTTCCAATAAAAATTCAAAAGAAGGCCTGGGAGACCAGGTAGAATCTTATGGTCCCCACAGACATCCCCTGAGAGAGCAATGTGTAAAGTTATGAGAGTGAAGTTAAAGTTTAATTGGAGATCCCAGGATGTTACATATTTCAAGAATGTGGAATATCTGCCAAGAAAAACCACAGGTAGTGACAAAATCCAGCTCAAGAGAGATGTCATGTGGGCTGCAGCCAGCAAGGCTCTAGGAGTGAGGCTGCCCCAAAACTTTGGAACTCATATCGTGTCACTACATGTCCAGGATGCCAGACATGAAGATATAGTATTTAATGCTTATCTGACTGAGTTTTAGGGTTACACTCTTCCCATCCTTTTTTGGTATACTCTCATTCCTTTCTTTTGAATTGGGAATATTTGCTCTCTACTATTTTAGGTTAGAAGTTTATAGATTGTGTTTTAATTTATATAGGGGCTCACAGGTAAACGTTTGCCTCGAGACTCAGAAAAGACATTAAACTTGTAATTTTGGGCAATGCTGCAGATTTTAAGACTATGGGGACATTTGGGGATGAAGTGACTGAATTTTGCATAGTGAAAAGGGCATAGGTATCTTTTTGGTGCCTTTGTCTAGTATGAGAAAACTGTATTTATGTGGGTTTGTCCCTGTGTCCTCTATTCTGTACCATTGATCTACCTGCCTATTTTGGTGCCCATATAATGTCATTTTTATTACTATTGCTCTGTAGTATAGTTGAAGGTCTGGTATTGTGATACCCCCTGCTTTGCTCTTCTTGTTAAGAATTGTTTTAGCTATTCTGGGTCTCTTATTCCTCCGAATGAATTTCATGCTTGCTTGCTCTATTTCTATGAGATCTGTTATTGGGATTTTAATTGGAATTGCATTGAATTTGTATAGCGCTTTTGGTAGTATGGCCATTTTGACGATATTAATTCTGCCTAACCAAGATCATGGAAGATCTTTCCATCTTCTAAGATTTCCGTTAATTTCTTTCTTTAGTGTTCTGTAGTTCTCATTGTAGAGGTCTTTCACCTCTTTTGTTAGATTGATTTCCAAATATTTTATTTTTTTTGAGGCTATTTTGAATGGGGTAGTTTTCCGAATTTCTCTTTCAGAGGATTCATCACTTATGAATAAAAATGCATTAGATTTATGAGCATTAATTTCATATCCTGCTACTTTACTGAATTCATTTATGAGTTCCAAAAGTTATCTGATGGAATTTTTAGGCTCCTCTAAATAGAGAATCATGTCCTTGGCAAAAAGAAATACTTTGAACTCTTCTTTTCCTATTGGTATCCCTTTAATTTCTTTGGACTGTCTAATTTCTCTGGCTAGCGTTTCAAGGACGATGTTGAATAGAAGTGGTGAAAGAGAGCATCCCTGCCTAGTTCCAGTTTTCAGAGGGAATGCTTTAAATTTTTCTCCATTTAGAATGATGTTGGCTATAGGCTTAGCGTAGAAAGCCTTTATAATGGTAAGGAACATTCCTACTATCCCTATTTTTTCTATTGTTTGGAGCATGAAGGGGTGCTGTATTTTATGAAATGCTTTCTCAGCATCTATTGAAATAATCATGTGGTTCTTAACTTTAAGTCTGTTATTGTGATGAATTACATTTATTGATTTCCAGATGTTGAACCAACCTTGCATCCCTGGGATAAAACCCACTTGATCATGGTGCACTATCTTTTTATATGATTTTGTATGCAATTTGCTAAAATTTTGTTAAGGACTTTTGCATCTATGTTCATTAGGGATATTGATCTGAAATTTTCTTTCCTCAATGTGTCTTTGTCTGGTTTTGGTATCAGGATGATATAGGCTTCATAGAATGATTTTGGAAGGGTTCCCTTCTCCTCTATTTCATGGAATATTCTGAGGAGTATTTGAATGAGCTCTTCTTTGAAGGTCTTGTAGAACTCTGCTGCGAATCCATCTGGTCCTGGACTTTTCTTTGTTGGTAGGCTTTTGATGACTTCTTCTATTTCACTGCTTGCAATTGATCTATTTAATTATGTACATCCTCCAGATTCAGTTTAGGTGGCTCATATGCCTCTAGGAACCTGTTGATGTCTTCCAGGTTTTCTATTTTGTTGAAGTATAGATTTTCAAAATATGTTCAAATTATGTTTTGTACTTCAATCATGTCTCTTGTGATATTTCCATTTTCATCACGAATTTTAGTAATTTGAGTTTTCTCTCTACTCTTCGTTAGTGTGGCTAATAGTTTATCAATTTTGTTTACTTTTTCAAAGAACCAACTTTTTGGTCAATTTTTTGAATTGTTTCTTTTGTTACAATTTCATTGATTTCAGCTCTGATTTTAATTATTTCTTGTCTTCTACTACTTTTGGTGATGATCTGTTCCTGTTTTTCTAGGG
>JAJEJO010003870.1:16119-114916 GCA_020662805.1 Glaucomys volans
AACCCACTTGATCATGGTGCACTATCTTTTTATATGATTTTGTATGCAATTTGCTAAAATTTTGTTAAGGACTTTTGCATCTATGTTCATTAGGGATATTGATCTGAAATTTTCTTTCCTCAATGTGTCTTTGTCTGGTTTTGGTATCAGGATGATATAGGCTTCATAGAATGATTTTGGAAGGGTTCCCTTCTCCTCTATTTCATGGAATATTCTGAGGAGTATTTGAATGAGCTCTTCTTTGAAGGTCTTGTAGAACTCTGCTGCGAATCCATCTGGTCCTGGACTTTTCTTTGTTGGTAGGCTTTTGATGACTTCTTCTATTTCACTGCTTGCAATTGATCTATTTAATTATGTACATCCTCCAGATTCAGTTTAGGTGGCTCATATGCCTCTAGGAACCTGTTGATGTCTTCCAGGTTTTCTATTTTGTTGAAGTATAGATTTTCAAAATATGTTCAAATTATGTTTTGTACTTCAATCATGTCTCTTGTGATATTTCCATTTTCATCACGAATTTTAGTAATTTGAGTTTTCTCTCTACTCTTCGTTAGTGTGGCTAATAGTTTATCAATTTTGTTTACTTTTTCAAAGAACCAACTTTTTGTTTGGTCAATTTTTTGAATTGTTTCTTTTGTTACAATTTCATTGATTTCAGCTCTGATTTTAATTATTTCTTGTCTTCTACTACTTTTGGTGATGATCTGTTCCTCTTTTTCTAGGGCTTTGAGCTGTAATGTGAGGTCATTGATTTGTTTGCTTTTCATTCTTTTATTGAAAGCGCTCCATGCAATGAATTTTCCTCTTAGCACTGCTTTCATAGTATCCAAGAGATTTTGATATGTTGTATCTTTGTTCTCATTGACCTCTAAGAATTTTTATTTCCCCCCTAATGTCTTCTGTTATCCATGCATCATTAAATAGCATATTATTTAATCTCCAGGGGTTGGAGTAGTTTCTGTTTTTAATTTTATCATTAATTTCTAATTTCATTCCATTATGGTCTGATAGAATACAAGGTAGTATCTCTATGTTTGTATTTGCTAAGAGTAGCTTTGTGGCATAACATATGGTCTATTTTAGAGAAGGATCCATGAGCTGCTGAGAAGAAAGTGTATTCACTTACTGATGGATGGAATATGCTATATATGTCTCTTAAGTGTAAGTTAGCTATTGTGTTATTGAGTTCTAATGTTTCTTTGTTCAATTTCTGCTTGGAAGATCTGTCCAATGGTCAGAGAGGTGTGTTAAAGTCACCCAGTACTATTGTGTTTTGGTCTATTTGGTTCCTGGAATTAAGAAGGATTTGATCGTCATACCTGGATGCACCATTGTTTGGGGCATAAATATTTATGATTGTTATATCTTGCTGATTTATGCTTCCTTTAAGCAGTATGAAATGTCCTTCTTTATCCCTTCTAACTAATTTTGGCTTGAAGTCTGCTTTATCTGATATGAGGATGGAAACCCCTGCTTTTTTCCTGAGTCTGTGTGTGGTATGTTTTTTTTTCCCATCCTTTCACCTTTAGTCTGTGTGTATCTTTTTCTATAAGATGCATCTCTTGGAGGCAACATATTTTTGGGTCTTTCTTTTTAATCCAATCTGCCAGTCTGTGTCTTTTGATTGATAAACTCAGCCAATTAACATTCAGGGTTATTACTGAGATATAATTTGTGTTCCCTGTCATTTTGGCTTGTTTTTGATTTTGACTTTGTTTCTCCTTTATTTGGCTATTCCTTTAGGGTAGTTCCTCTCTAAGCTGACTTACATTGTTGTTTTTTCATTTCTTCCTCATGGAATATTTTGTTTAAAATGTTCTGTAGTGCTGGCTTTCTATTTGTAAATTCTTTCAGCTTTTACTTATCATGGAAGGATTTTATTTCATCTTTAATCTGAAGGTAAGTTTTGCGGGGTATAAAATTCTTGTTTGGCATCCATTTTCTTTCAAAGCTTGGAATATGTTGTTCCAGGCCCTTCTTACTTTTAGGCTTGTGTTGAGAAATCTGCTGATAACCGTATTGGTTTCCCTCTGAATGCAATCTGATTTCTTTCTCTCGCAGCCTTTAAAATTCTATCTGTATTTTATATGTTCGGTGCTTTCATTATAATGTGTCTTGGTGTTGATCTATTGTATTTTTGTACATTTGGTATTTGATTTTCCCTTTCATTCTTCAGATGTGGGAAATTTTCTGATATTATTTCATTGAATGGATTATTCATTCCTTTGGTTTGTATCTCTGTGCCTTCCTCAGTACCAATAACTCTCAAATTTAGTCTTTTCATGATATCCCATAATTCTTGTAGGCTTTGTTCATGACTCTTACCATCTTCTCCATTTGGTCAACTTTATTTTCAAGACTAAATATTTTGTCTTCAATGTCTAAAGTTCTGTCTTCTAGGTGATCTAGCCTGTTGCTTATACTGTCTATTGAGTTTTTAATTTGGTTTATTGTTTCCTTCATGTCCAGGAGTTCTGATTGTTTTTTTTTTTCAGAATCTCTCTTTTTGAAATGACCTTTAGCTTCCTGTAACTGTTCTTTTAACTGTTGAATGGTGCGGTCATTCATTGCATGCATTTTCTCTCTCATCACATTGTTTTCTTCTCTGATCATTTTAATTATGTACACTCTGAACTCCCTTTCTGACATTTCTTCTATCCTGCTATCATTGCATTCTGTTGATGTAGCATCTAGGTTTGTTTGAGACACTTTCTTCCCCTGTTTTCTTATGTTGCTCATGTATCTTCCCCTCTGTTCATAAGAATCTGAGGTATTGCAGCTTCCCCGCTATAGACTTGCGGTGTCCCTGCAGGTTTCCAATACCTTACCTCCTAGTCTTCAGTAACACTAGATCACAGGTGGGGCCAAGCTAGGGTATGTCTGGGCCTCTGGGCTGGTCCTTCTGGCAGCTGACCCCATGTAGAAGTCCCACAGGAGCACTCAGGGCTGAGGTACCCGGTGCAGAGGTCTCAGGTCTCTGCCCTGGGCTGCGCCTGATATTTGTCTCTGTGCCTGGCTCCTGGACCTGGAAGTCTCATGGGACTTGGCTTGGTGCAACCCAAACCTCTGAGCTGAGCCTTCTGGAGTGGGAAACTCAAGTGTCCACTGTGCCCACTCACCACATACCAAGGTCTCACACTTCTGGGCTGTGCCAGCTGCCCCTGTGCAGAAATTCCATGGGAGCTCTTAGGGATGCCCTACCTGGTACAGAGGTCTCAGACCTCTGTGCTGGGCTGAACCTGATGTCTGTCTCTCCTTGTGTTTTCATTAAAAACTTAAGGATTATTTGAAGGCACACATATATTCAAAACTCTGATGATAATATAGTATTTAAAATCTTCTTAAAGAATAATAATTTTGATCAGTGATTATATATATGTATGTAAGGATGTGTGGAGAGGGAGCATGAAAAACATGAACATTTATATCTAACTACATATTTATATCTCTCTTCTAATTTTTGGTGCTCTCTGTCATTCAAAGAATTTCTGCTAATTGGCTGGCATGCATACTTTTATCATTCTTTTAGAAAAGATATAATTATTGAAATGATGAATTTCATTATATATTAAAAATAGTTGATTTATATGTGTAGTGTATGTCATAAACATAATTATTGCTGTGGGAATAAGAAATAAATTCAGAAATAAACCAGAATAATTATCAGAAAAAATGATTTTTAAACATCTTTTCCAGATACCTTAAAATGTAATAGAAATTAAATCAACCACAGGGAATAAAAACTTTGATTAATAGAAGTGTAAATCCTAATGTCAATAGAGTAAACTAATTAAATGAAGAAACAGAAAAAATATACATAACATACATTGGAATAGAGTTCTAAAGGAAGTAATATGGTTGAATTTAAGGAACTTGACTTTCTCCTACCCTCTTTACATTTATTCCTGTTTTTCTTTTATTTTATTACCATAATCCATGTCACAGCAGTATTTTCTACTCTAAACTCTATGATGGCACATGATGGAAAGGCAGGTTTTTGTCATATATTTTTCACTTGATGAAGCACCAGCATTGAGAACACTGGTCACTGTGTCGATACTGCTGTGTTCTCCAAGGATACTACTTCAAATGTGGGGAATTAATGACTTTCATTTGGAGAACACTTAATGCACTTAACAATGCTTTACACTTTGCCAGAATCTCCCAAATGATCTTTGAGACACTGGTTTTATCATTAATTTTTATTAAGGTCTAGATGAAGTAATTGGGGATTACCCAAGATCATACTGATAACAAGTGTCAGATCCATAACTTGGGTCCAATTGATATGGTGCCCGATCATGTCCACTGTGCTGCTTTCACAAGAGTTATCTTTGCCAAGTCTTCTCACATACATCTTGAAAACTGTTAAAACCACTATTGCTCTTCTGACACTCCAACTCCCCTGTGCTCTCCGCTGATGTATCTCTGATCCCACTGATCTAAGTTTCAATATGTCAAAATTTTAATCCTTCCTGACCCAATAATTTACATCATATATTATCAATGAAACACCTCATTTGATTTGACTTTTATTTCCAGTGTTTACCCTTAAAAATGAGGCATTTAAAGTATGCTAATCTAACAACAAACATGAGACAGTCAATATGCTCACTTCAAAATGTATTTCCTCTATTTAACTTTGGCTAGAAAATCCATGTGTATACTTGAAAGGAGAATGGAAGACATAACTCTCCCAAACATGTCTAAATTCTCATGTGAACTCAAGCATGTTCAAGCAGGTTGCACAAAATTCACTAGTACATCTACAAAATATTCATAGTATAATATTTAATGTAATATTTATACTACTTTAGGTATGAATTGCTACCTAATGAATATTCATTTGTTTTTTAGTTCACAACTAAATAGATTGTCTAATTCTCAACCTTGTGTCCAATATTTGATGAGAATCAAGAGGATTAAAAATACATGATTGGGGGTGGGGATATAGTTCAGTTGGTAGAGTGTTTGCCTCACAAGCACAAGGCCCTGGGTTTAATCCCCAGAACCGCAAAAACAAAAACAAAAACAAAAACAAAACACAACAAAACAGAAAAACATGATTGGCCGGGTGCAGTGGCACATGCCTATAAGCCTAGTGGCTTGGGAGGCTGAGGCAGAAGGATTGGGAGTGTGAAGCTAGTCTCAGCAACTTAGGCCCTGAATAACTCAGTAAGGTCCTTTCTCCAAATAAAATATAAAAAGGGCTGGGGATGTGACTTAGTGGGTAAGCACCTCTTGGTATACATGTATCAGATTGCATCTGGTAAACAACCCCTTTCTCTTCCCCGTTACTCTGACTAGTTTCTGGTAACTGATATTCCTATCTCAACTTTTAAGAGACCAGCCTTTTTAGATTCCATATATAGTAAGAGGAAAGGTTCTTGAATATGGTCATCATAAAAAAAAAATTATAAAACTTTAAGATGATGTATATGCTAATTATCCTGCTTTGATCATTACCTAATGTATACATGAATCAAAGCATTGTAATGTACTTCATAAATAGGTAAATTTACTACATGTCAAGCAAATACATTTAAAAATATAAAGTGGTATACATTTTGTTATTATTCTCCTAAAATGTAAGTATACACTTTTTTTGTTCAGATATAAAAATACAGTACATACAACATGTTTCTGTCAAAAGCATAAGTAAAAGTCCTAGAAATGCAAATAGTTTAAACTAAGATGTCAATCTTTCTGTTTTGTTAACTTTTTATAAAACTATACTTCTACACATAATATTCTTTTAGAAACCATTTGCATTCACCAATTTTAATTTTTGTTGTCTTATTCCTACAAATTAAGTTGTGGTTCTTTTGCCATGAGTGTTATTATTTAAGTCTTTGCCCATATGAAGTTTAGACAGAAAATAGTGAAAATAGGACCAAAATATTTCTGTTTATCTAAGAATAGAGAAAGATAGTGTATAATGTTTAAAATCTATCTATTGAGAGAGAAAGGTTACCTTGGAAACTCACCTGATGTGTTTTAAACACCAAGTTATCTAGACTCTCAGACATTGGGAAATGTTTTACCTGCCTTTTTTGAGGATCATGAGATGGGAATAGATTAACTACCTTTGGATAATGATGGGTTGTATTCCCCAAAGGAATGATCTCACCAAAGGACAGTCATTTGTGTAACATGAATATTTAAGACTTAAAATTTCATTCAGGAAAAAATATCTCCCTATACTTTTCAGTATTCAGAGTTAGTTTGGTCCACATCATAAGAGATGGCCAGAAAGTCATGAGACATTTTAGTAGTAGTGTGAGAATTAGGGGTGTTATCCTTTGCTACGCGGAGAGATAAAAAAAAAGGCAGACACAAGGTGATCTGAGAAAAAACATACAAACAAACAAAAACAAAACAAAACAAAAAAATCCCTAAGATGTGTTTTGGACAATGCAATACTTGTAAGTCACTTTTCATTGAACTTTCTGCCATTGGCTAATACAAGTCTTTAGTATTGTTAGCATCCCTTACTCCATTGTGTGTGTGTGTGTGTGTGTGTGTGTGTGTGTGTGTGACAGATGTTAGGGGTACTTGGGGACCTAAATTTGTAGTGAAGAAGAATGCAACAGTTCCATGCACTGAATTTTAGCTCAGCAAACTTTAGCTCTGCATAAGGACCAGAAACAAAGGTAAATATGTGTTGAAATAAAGAAGGCTTTCACTAATGGACCACAGAAATTGTGTTGTACATGGATGAATCAGATTGCTGGTAATTCTCAGCACTTGGTGGCAGATATATCTAAGGGGCTAAAATTTTTCAGATGAAAATAGGGTGGGAGCAGTGGAATGCTGACTTCATGATTCTGGGCAGGTACATCTACATTTCAAGAGGCTCAAGGTGGAAATTATATGCAATCAATTTCTGTAGTAATTTTCCTTTATTTTCTCAGTCTATAAGGAAACTAATATGATAAGTGCCTGAGCCGAAGCAACATGAACAGATGCTAAAGAATAGGATTATAATAATGCATAATCCAGTCATTTATAAGATAGTTTTACCTGTATGTGAAGTAAATTGGGTAACAAAGTTACCTGAGGAAAATAATACTGTACCAGTGATGGAATATCAGAAAACATCTATGGGAACATTTAACTTCTGGCACACCAAGTTTGAACTTGCTCAAAATGAGATTGAAGGGGGAGATTTACTTATTGGTTACTGGCATTTTGCTTTATCTATACATAACCCAAGATTATTTTTTAACATAACAGACCAAGATCACTAAGGGTTAAGAAGTAAGAGAGATTAAAAAAATGACTATCAAGTTTTAAAGAAATTCAGCACATATTGACATGGCTGACCAAAAAGCTCAGATTTTTTAAGAATAAAATCTTAAATCTTAAATACACCCCTGTTGGACCTATTCTTCTGCTCGATTTTTGTTTATCAGTACTATTCTTTTAGGAAATGTTTCCCTTCCAATTGCATGTGATTTATCTGTAACAGAAGGTGAGGACATCACATCTTTTCTCCAGGTCAGATACACACATAGGAAGAGAACAAGCGTGTTTGCAGTGTTTCCTGTATAGTCCAAGATGAGCCAGTCGGACTTTTTCACCTTAGTGTATGAGCTGTGAGTAGATATATGCAATTTTCGGTGGCCATTTCTAAGTGACCCAACAAAAGTGTTTCATCAAAGTATTGTGAAACTGTAGCACCTTACCAGTTATTAGTTATACATGGATACTATACATCAATACATACCTATTCTCCAATTGTCATTCATCTCTTCAATGAAATATGTGAGATACTATTCTATCTTTCTGCTAGATGCTTTTTTTTTTTTTTACTGGAATTTCTCAAAGAGTAGTTCTGTTACTAAAAGTCAGATGGCCCTTGTCTAACAGAGGACATAAGATTAACACAATGTCAGAAACGCAGAAGAATAAACTTCAAGTATGTTAAATCTTTCATGCACTTCTTATGACATATTATTGGCAATATATTATTATGTAAATGCTAATAAAAATCATAGTTTCAAAGAAAATATGAGATGATGCTTTATTGAAAGCAAATGATTGTCTCTATATATGTATCTCTCTATCTAGTCATGTATATAAGAAAATAAACATCTTCTTTCCCTTTAAGAATGAGGATATAGCTTGGTGGTACAGTGGGAGTTGAAAAGTAATTCAATTTTCATAAGTGGAGACATTTGTGTAATCTGAACATTCAGAGAAACAGACTCACAAAACCTTGCACTACTGCTAGCTTTTTTTTTTTTTAATTCTAGGTGACTTACCAAGGTAGAGTATCTCATTTAAATTAATAAGTTTTATACATTTCTTTGAGGAAATACATTTGAGTAAAATGGCTAATTTTAGGGCTCATGATGAGGAAATATAAGACAATCCTGGAGTGGAGTGTCTAATAGTGCCAGAAAGCAAGAAAGTGCTGGAAAGAAGTCACAATATTTAGGGTACTTCAAAGAGACAAAAACACAACTGAAAGATCTTCCAGGAATAGCTGAATTTTTCTGAGTGAAATTTAAATAACATGACTTATTGTATCACCAAAGTTATGAAATAAATATGTGTATGTACTGATGTGAATACATAATTGAATTAACAAATGAGAAAGTAGAGACAAATACTCAAGAAAGAAGAAATTGTAGAAATTTATTTGCAGGAAATACCCTTAAGGACATGGACCTGAATTCTCATTTCCTAAATGTGGCATGAGTTTTTTCAAAGAGTACAGTAGGAGTTGAAGTATTTGGCAGAGAAGAAATATGACACACACAGTTTCAGGGTTGGCATCATTGGTGATACCATGTTAACAACATGTAACCTTTTATGATGTTATCAGAATGGTATTTTCTTGTGTGGTGTTCCACCTGAGAACTCTTAACACCAGCCTAACATTTAGAAAAGTACCAGGGGAACACTGAGGGATATTCTACAAAATATCTAAACAAGAGTTCTCAGAATTCTGAATGCCTTATAAAATAAGGAAAGTGTGAAAAACTCCCACAGTTTGCAAAGGTCTAAACAAACACAAAGTCTTAATGTGGATTCTGGATGGAATACAGAAAAAATATATAAAAATAGACATTAGGAAAATGACTAAAGAAATCTCAGTAGATCATGGACTTTATCAGAATCTCCCAACATGGCTCAATTAATCAAAAATAATCATTATGTTTTAGTACAAAAATATTTTACAAAAATATTTTGTACTAAAATATTTTAGTACAAAAATATTTTGTACTAAAACATAATGTTAACAATAAGGAAATTGGGATGGCGTTCATGAGAAGACCCTGAGCTATGTAGCTAAGTGTTGCAGTTATGTGTGCAAGTGTTTTATAAAATCAATTGTTCCAAACTAAAACCAAAATTAAACTGTTCTAAAAAAATAGATCATTGCCTTGGAAAACCATTTGAACTTCTCTCGCTGAGCAAATATTTAGTCTAGGAAATTCAAATTAATTAATTAATGATAGGTGATAGTTTTATTGTAATAAAATGTGCATAACATGAAATTTACATTTTTAACCACACTTTAATGTACAACTCTGAGGCATTAGGTACATTCCCGTTTTTGGATCAGTATCACTACTGTCTATCTCTGGTGCTTTCCTAAACTAAAACTCGACACATTTCTAACCATCGTGCTCCATTCTCCCGTCTACTTGGCCACTGCAATTGCTGTCTCCTTGAATTTTAGTACTCTAGGTATTTCATGTAAATGAAATCACATATTTGTCATTTTGCATATGGTTTATTATTTCCTGAAGCATAATACTTTCAAGTGTCATCCATGTTGTGGTATATGTTGGAACTTCCTTATTATTAAGAAAGAATAATAGCCTATTATTGTCTGAAGAGCGTTCTGCTTATCTACTTCTCCTTTGATGGACATTATGATTATTTCCTCTTGACTACTGTGTATAATGTTGCTATAAATATTGTTCTGCAAATGTCTTTTTGAGTCCCCATTTTTGACTCTTTTGAGTATATCCCCCAAAGTGAAATCACTAGTTTTTATGGTAATTTTATGTTTGTATTTTTGATAAATCATTATAAAATAATAAATTATTTTAAGAAGTTAACCCATATGAGAAACATACACTATAACAAGGTATAGTGATAAAAGCAAAAAATATAAAAAAGAAAAATACTCTCTGGGAAAGTGCTATCCTCAGGAAAAGGAAAATTGAAACTAAGTTTTATAGGATGAGTTTAAAAGCGAGAAAGATGAGTTTTAATAGGAAAAGATCATAAAATAGACACTCAAAAACACAGAAATGAGATGGCACAAGATGTGGAAATAAAATATGTATTGACAGACCTAACTTCATAAATTAAAAGGAACATTTACATCAGGAATAATTGGCCCATAATTATATATAAAAAAGAAATTCTTTTACATTTTATGAAACTTTAAAAATAAAGAAGAAACCATTAAACACCTTATTTTTTAAAAGGCCCAAGTATTTTCTAAGTAGAAATAATATATCAAAATTGCCTGAAAGAGTTCTAGTTCATAAATGTACAGAATAAATGTGAATATGCCTTTTAAAATGTCCACATGTCCTGATTTGGATTATGAACCAAACCTTTCATCCAGGTTATAAAAGAAAATATCAGATTGGCATTAAATTTCTCCAGAGTCATTTTCAGTATCACTAGACAATAGAGATCTTAGAGTTTTGTAGGAATTCTGCAAGGTATAAAAATTGAATTAATATTTTCAGCTTTGCTATTCTGATGAATAATTGGCTAAAATGCCAGGTAGGGAAAGTGAGTTGATTTTGTTTCTTGAGTTGATGAATGAAGTTACAGTCAACATTTCTCAAATGGGAAATGAGCTCTTAACCACCTCACCATGCCACTATATACTCTTTAAGTTGAATCTTAATTCACACAACATCCATATGAAAATTGAAAGGTGAGAACTTATATTTAATGTGTGTGTAATTCAACCTTCTTTTGATACAACGTTGTTCTTTTGTTTTCAGTTCTACTCTGTGTTGTGGTCTTTTTCTGATTGTGAAGTGCATAATGCATTACCAAGAAAGAGAGAAACTGTCTTATTCCCTTACTGCTTATTAGTACTTACCTCATTCCATAGAGTTGAAATAAACTAATAGTGAATGTATTACTCCTTATCAATATGAGATGAGAGAAAATATAGCACATATCTTCTCTCCATCCATCACACTAGATACTTTATAATAAGTTTGCAGAAATAACAAGTCTGTCCAAACCTGGAATGTCTTCTTTTGACTAGACTTGTGCCACTCAGTTTTTGAGTATTTTGTCCCAAATCTAAAACAGCCAATGTGATCACCATTTGAATTAGAAGTTTGAAACTGAGTTTGAGCTCAGGTTTACAAATGATAGCTATGAGAATATTTCTAGTTCTGACTTTACAATGTTTTAACTTTTATGGTTTAAGTCAATATGAATATATGAATATGAATATTACATTACTTATGGAAAATAATAAAATCTATACTTGTGTTAACTATTATTATTATTATATTAGGCACATTCAGTAAATGTTTACTGAAGATGTATGACTGGCAAAATTTTAAGCATTACTACCACGGAACAAATAAAGATTCATATCTTTGTGGATTTTTTTCCTAATAGGATGTGTTGGAGAAATGGACCACAGAAAATAGAATGGTAAATAGCTATACTTTATTATTTTTGAATGACAAATATTCAAGACAAATAAGCTAAAATTGGATTAGGTGTATATGGACTGTAATACAAAATTTTATGATTTCTTCTGAATACTTGTATAAGTTAAAAATTTTAAAATTTATAGCAAGATTTGCACTTTTGGGGAAAGGTGTTGAAATTTTTTCTATTTTCAATTAGAGGAATCAGAGCAAACCTCACTGCATAAATGAATGTTTTAAGCTGGACAGAAATAATACATTACAAAGTTGATGTTTTAATTGACTGGAGAGATTATATTTATTTTGAAATATTCATTCCTTGCTTATCTATGCAAGCCAAACAAAACATCTGCAGGCTGGGTTTTGTATATATGCTAATTGTATTGGACCTTTCCTTTAAGGTAAGAAATACTTCTGAGCAACTGCATTGTGAATTTTGTTCACAGGCGTTCAAAACTTTAGTTTGTTAGTACTACTTGAAAGATTCTTGAGATCAAATTAATGTGCTTGAAATATATGTTAGTGTGTCCTTGAACATAGTTTCATAACTAGTCCTGTTGCCTCTGGACCTTCTCATTGTTCATCTTTCTGACATAGGTAAACATTTATAGACAAATATGTGATTGTTTTAGTGACTTGATTATGAAGTTGCAGCATAGAATCAAATCTAAACACCTCACCTTCATCCCTATCATCCTGCCTCCCTTTACTCTATTACATTTACACCTACTTCACTTTCAATGACATTCATTCTTGAACTTCACTTAGATGGCTGCATTATTCCCTCTTTCTCTTTTCTGTTATTTTACCCAGAATGTTAATCAACTCCAAGTCTTCCTGTTGAAATACTATGCTGCTTCAGCATTATTCATGCAATTTTGTGTGATTTTCATGCGTTAAATGAACCTGTTCTGAAGTCTCACATTTCCTTGGTGGTACTTTTATGACAATACATAATCATGTATTGCAATTCTTATAAGTTTATAATTCTTGTGATTATGAAAAATGCACATGGAAAATACATCATCCTTTTTTACTATTCAGAAAAAAATCTCAAATGGAAGAGATGCTGAAGAAAAATTATAACAATATTATGAGAGTTCCTATTCATTTATATATCATGCTATGAAGTGGATTAAACTGTGGAGAAATTAGCTTCAGTAGAAAGATACTTTATATTGGCATTAAGAAATGTTCATGATGAAGGTGGCTTTGATGCAAGCTGCTAGTAAAAGACATGATGGACAAAATAAAGTAGTACTGATAAAAAATTGCTTTATATATGCATGCATACATACACATACACATACATTATGTATGTATATATAATCCCTATTGCATAATTATTCAAGCTTTAATTACCATTACTATATTTTTATTTTAATTAAGTCCAGTTTATCAATTATTTTAATTATTTATTTCATGGACCCCTTCTTTGATATAGTTCCTAAAATGTCATTGACATACCCATTGTCATCTAAGTTATTACTCTGCTATTATCTAGGATTTTTTAAATAATTTTTAATTTTATAAATAGGCCTAGGGTCCATTTTTACTAAATTTTGTGAGGTGTACAAGATTAATATTTGCAATAGTCTTTTGCATGTAATTGTCCTGATGTTCCAACATGAGTAAATTATTTTTCCTTCATTATATTGCCTTTTTACTTTGTCAAAAGTCCATTGACTATATTTATGTAAATCTATTTTGGGATTCTCTGTTCTGCTCCACTGACCTATTTGTTCCTCTCCAGTTCTGCAATATATTTATTATGGGAGCTCCATAGCATGTCTTTAATTTGGAAAGTATCTGTCTTCCAACTTTGATCTCTTTCAGTAGTGTGCAGGCTATCATGGATCTTGTGACCCTCCATATAAAATTTTGAATCAGTTTGTTGACATCCACAAAGTAACTTGCAGAGATTCTGATTAAGATTGCACTGGAGTCTATAAATCAAGTTGGGAAGAACTGGCATCTAAATGATATTGAGTCTTCATATCCATGAACTTCTCTTGCACTTATTTCTTGTATTTGTATCATTAGAGGCTTTTAGGTTTCCTCATAGTTCCTGTTCATAGTTCACTAGATTTATACCAAAATAATTTCATTTTGGGGGTTACAATGTAAATATTTTTAATTTTTTAAATTTCCATTTTTTCATTGCTAGTCATATTTACTTTTAGATTCAGAATTGAGAAATAATTGATATTAGACATCAAAAATTGAATGTATTATCTATTTTATAGAAATTGTCATTCTTTATACTTTTTCTTATTCATAAAATATATAATACAAGTAATTTACTGAAAATAGTAAGAGGAGCAATAAAAGTAACTTTACTAGAGTAAAGCTTCTAGTATCTTCTGTAGAAAGCATTCATGGATATCAAGGATGCTTCATGAAGGTCAACACTAGGCAAGCCATGCTCACTGAGGTTTTGCTGATAATTCTTTCCACAGCATCACTCAAAATGCCATTTCAAAATTTTTGAAAATATTTCCAAAATAGATTTGTAATTACTTACAGAAGCATACATATTGAATTTTTATTGCTAAAATTTTTAAATATAGTAGATATATTTAATTTAAAACATTGATAATTTGTTAATATAAAATATATTTTTTAAATGTTATAATTGTCTAATCCCTAGGTTCATGTCATCTGGTGCTTCTAATCTTTTCTTAGTGTGAATCTCCACATCATCTTAGAGCATTTAAAAAATCATTGGACTTTTGGAGAAGAACAATCTATCAGTCACTATTTTAATCAGTGATATATTTTATCACTATATTCATATTGATTTCAAAAATGAAATAATATGCCCTCAAACTTGAGAGGAATCTCTGTGGGGTATGTGTTAGTGTGAAGGAGGAAATAAAATAGAATTTTTCTTTTTCAGACTATGAGCCATAGTGTCTGCATAATGGAATTAATTTTCAAGCAGCATGGAAAAAAGAGGAAAATATTAAATTAATAAATGTATAATGTGTTTCTAGTTAGTGATGAGGGATTTAAAAGTACACTAAATAATGCAGGATGAATATGTAAGATTTTCAATTTCAAGGACTGTTGAAATAGGGGTTTTACATTATGTCTTTTTAACTAACTAAAATGGAGCAATAACTATATAGTCAGTTCAAGAAAAAATGGAAAACTTGAATTGCCAAATGATCAACCATAAAGTTGTTAATTTACCAGAATCTCACAAGATAAGCCACAGTGCCATATAGCTTCATCAGGAAAAGAAGACACTGAAAACTATAATGCAATGTCTTATTCTACTTTAGTTTTATAACACCAAATATAAGAATGAATGAGCTTGTGGTCAACATAAGTCAAGACTCTTGGTAACATTATTTACTGAGTAATACTGGAAGAATACATTAGTCAAAAATATTGAGTGGCCTTTCAGGTTAGCTTGTTTTACTTATCTACAGTTGTTGAAATGCAGTTAAAGAAATGGAGTTAATCTAACAGCTCAAAGGCTGTTACCTGCTTAGTGAGTTGTGGAAGTGAAAGAGACATAGAAATGAAGATTTTTTGTTTTTGTTTTTGTTTTGTTTGCATTCAGAATATAGGGGGTTCATGCACCCTTAACACCCTTGATTGTTATTATACCAAAGTATATCCTTATGCGTATTTTTAAAGATATCACAAGCTATGCTGGGGAAGTCACAAAATATACAATATATTATTGCTTACAATTAATCAAATTTGTTACTGTATGTAATCAATTATTCAACAGGTTATTATACCAATGTGTTTAATAACTATCTTGATGATTACACAAATGGCAAATATATAAGTAAAACAAATATCATTTTGAATCAAATTTTTACAAGTAATGACTTATAAAGGAAATATTTATAAATCAATATGAAATCAGCATAGCAGTTAAAATAATACATAAGGTATGAAAATTGAAAAATTCAGATAAATTTTGCTTTCACTAATTGAAATATTTCAAATAAAATTGTAAATGTGATCAAGCACTGTGGTTGAATGAGAAATGCTAGGTTTATCACAAAAAAATAAGGTTGCCCTAAATTACAAGAATTGATTATTTTGCTACATTGATTTATACCAAGATAAAAAAGTTAAGCATCTTAATGAACACAGAAACAATATATTAAAAATTTATGCTCTCTTAATGTAACCTAGTAGATTTTTTATCAATTCTTCTTCTAAAGACAATTAAGACAAGAACATTCAAATGACATCTGAAATAATCAAGACAAATTGTGCCAAAATTAGAATAGAAGTGAAACAACTGAGTTGTTTTCACCATGTTATTATTTGGGGATCTGCGAAAATAAATTAAGATTTAATGAGGTATAGTTCTTGAGTGGAGAATCAAGCATCAACATTCAGTGCAAACCACACTTTGATACCTTTCACATCTTCTCTTCCCCGGGGTTAATCTGCATGGGATGAACTACTTTTAATAGTTTGTTCTTCTAGATACATTGGAGATAGAATTCTGCATTCAGTGAACTTGAAAAGGTGAAGGAACTGAGATTGGATTGCAGTAGTTGCTGAAGATTGAGAACCTGATAAAATGCTTTCGGTTCTAGATGACCAAGATGCCTCTGCACTAGGAATAACTGTGTTGACTTTTCCTCTTCAGGTCACCTAGGATACGTGGAAACGATAAATTATAGCTCTAAACTGCTAGCATACTTCACGTCTTGTAGGGGAAAATGAAAATCTCTGAAGTAAGATAATTACAGCTGAGGTATCAAATTACTTCTGCGATTATTCCAATGCAGTGTTCTGAGCATAATCAAAGACAGTCATATGAAACAACATAAGTCAGAATGAGAACAACTTGAAGACAGAAATAGAGTCTAAGAATTGCAGTTAATGGCATTATGAGATGTTGTCTATAAAGCACATTGTTGTAGTGTTTTCCAGTCATTGTTAGGAAAATCTAAGTTTGTTATTTAATATGAATCTTTGATTTAGAGATTTTATTTTCTCCTAAGTACATGGGAGTTCAAATCTGAATATCCACAAATGTAATAGTCTCTCTGATTTGTGGATGCTAACCCAAAACAAGGGAGGCTGGGGAAGGGAATAAGAGAAATCCATTGAATTAGAAAAAGGGAAATGAAGGGGAGGGGGAGGGGAACAGAAAAGATAGTAGAATAAACTGTTCATAACTTTCCTAGCTTTGCATTTGTATACACAGTCTGAGTAACTCCATATCATGTTTGATCACAAGAGTGGGAACTTAAATAAAATAAGTTATACTCTATGTATGTAAACTCTGCCAAAATACATTTTACTGTCATGTACAACTAAAAAGAAAAAAAGAAATAAAAAATAATATATATGCATATGAATTTCAGCTCTACTTTTCATAATGAAACTGTAGAAAATCAAAAGCAAAGAAATAACTTAAAAAAAAGTCAGAGGTAGAACAGAAAGTCAAATTAGCTCCAATGAGAGACGATTAATATTTTGACTGAATTCTCAGCCAAGGTTATAAAAGATATTAATGGATCTGTCAGTAAATTCTATGTGCTGAAAAAAAAATAACAACCACTACAACAAAAATACTCTGTCAAGTAGTGAAAAATAATAATTTTCAAGAAATGATTCATATAAATACGTACATATTAGATAAGCCAACCAAATGACAAGCCCTACCAAAAAATGAATAGCATAAGAAATTTTAAAACCATTCCACCGACAGAATGAAACCAAATGCAAACAGAAACTTGAGGTACAAAACTTGGAAAGAGGAAATAAATATTGGAGTAGATATGAAAGTTAAGTAAATATGTGTTACTCGATTATGTGAGTAAATCTAAATGAATATCCATTGTGAATTAATATTAATATTAGCTAATGAATATTAATCAAAATCATGTATTGGATTTAAGCATATGCATATACAGAATTAAAGTATGTAATTTAATTGGCAGATAATTTGTAGGGTATAAGTAGAGTTAAGGTCTTCAAAATAACTAGCAATTTTGGAAAGGAAAGTCAAGTTAAGGAAAGCAAACTAGTAATTCAGAGATTCATATTTTAATTTTATAGTAAAGAAGAGCTACAAATAATCTAAAGAAAATATACTTATGAAACGTGAAAGGTTTCACTTGAAATTTAGATTAAGAAAATAATGGCCCCTCTCTCCCTTTCTGTTCAACCTGATAGCTTTGAGCAGAATGGCAAGAATATGAAATAAACTGTAATGATGGAATGGGAAAAATATTTTGTTAATATCACTGACATATTCTAGGCTACTTAGAAGTAATAGAGAAAGGGTGAATGTCTGTGACTTTGAAAGGCTAATGTATAGAATTTGACTCATTTCCATTGGTTTCTGTGGAAGATAGGACAGATGTTTCTATTGCAGCTTTTCCTAGGTTATTTTTCTGCTGTATTGCCATCAAAGATAGTTATACTATGACAACCTAACTGCAGCAGGAATTAAAAACAAAAGCATTTGAAAAACTAAAGGTAAAGTCAAACTTCTAATAAGTCTTACATTTAGCTATTGAAACACTTAACATAGTTAAATAGAACAAAAGAAATATCAAGCACTCAGAAGATTTATTTATGTTGGAATAATTTATTTTTATAAGAACTAAATGTCTATAGATGAGATAAACTACAGGGAAAATCACTGCAAACAAAGCCCAGTGAAAGTGACATTACCATTTTTATGAAATACATTCCAGATCAGAAAGGAATCAAAGTTCTGTGAATCAGGTTGTAGTGTTGAAGATAAAGAGCACTTTCTGTTGAGGTAGACCATGGTCTCTAGACTAACGACTGTTTGACCCCATTACATTATGAAAAAGCATCAGCATGGCTCTATTAAAAATACAGCCCTGTGCATATAGTTTAATTTTATTAAAATAAAAATAAAGCGGAATAATATTAGAATGGAATAGGAAGTCCCAGGTCCCAGAATTAGTCCCAGTCCTAATTCTCCTAGTTAGTATTCATGACTCACACAGTTTCTGATTCTCAATTCCTGCTATGTTTAGGGATGACAGTTCTTCAAATGCCTAAAGTGCAATAATTATTGGGATAAAAATTAGATCAAAGGGTAAGTGTTTTATAAATTAGATTATTTTATAACTAAAAACGCATTAACCAACAAAACTTTTAATAGGCCAAAATAGACCAAGGTAACTCTTATTAGATTAGTTATTAATTAGATTAATAATGTTATTAATATAGCTTTTATTAACATAGAGCTATTAATATAGCTTTACAATGCTAATTTTTTATAATTTTTTTTACTATTTCATAATGTCACAATGCAATTATTAAAGCTCATTGATTCCCTGTGCAAAAATGTCTTAAAAGTGTGAATTGTTGTTATTGGAATTTCAGGTTATACAATAAAACCTATATGGTCCAAATGATATAATAGGGCCAGTTGCTAATTCTAATTCAAAATCATTGTTTTTTTTACAATGACATGAACTAGTAATAACATGGCTGCAACAATTAAATCAATATAGTTCATTACCTTTATGTAGCATTATTATAAGCATCCGTCTTTTTGTGATTTTGATTAGTAATGGGTCACTCAAACCTTTAATGCTTTAACATAAACACATGTATTACCTACAAATAATATGTAATATTATTTATATATAATTAATAATATTAATATATAAATATTAATGTTAATATAACTACATTTAATAGGCATATAAACTTATTTAGGTAAATTAATAGGTATATAATATTATTTCAGTCAAAGAAATGTATTTTATTACCAATGTTATGATTCCTATAATTTCCTATCACTATTTAAAAACATATAACTCATTTATTGGGGATTTAGAAAAAAAGGAAGGGAAATTAAAAAAAAAAAAAACTTCTGCATTGGCCTTGTGGCAATTTGAATATTCTGCAAATATATTTCTCATTTAACCACTCAGCATGCTGAACAAAATTAAACATATAACCTATTAAACACAGTGCTAGACTGAGCTTACAAAAATAAACTCTGAGAGCCAAAAGGAGAGAACAAAAGGCAAGCCATATGCATGAGCTAATACTAGCTATAACTGGAAGAGTTTTGACAACAAAGGAGTTTAGGCAACCCAGCATATATATAAATATTATATATAAACATATTACTTATATAATATATTATATATTCATTTATTTATAATATATAAATATATAAAAATATATTTTATATATAAATATATATTATATATGTAAATATATATTATACAGAAATATATATTATATATGTAAATAAATATAATATACCTTATTTATATAATATATTATATATATAAATAAAATAAATAGAATGATATTCCTCCAAATGAAATAAACGAAACTAAGACATTCTGAAGACATTCTGCAGCATCTGTGGATAAGGGAGGTTTACAGAACCACACTCATAGTAAAATGATTATGTAAAGTGATCCAAATCTACTTAGTGAAGATATTAATTGAGGAAATATATCTTCAGATTTAAAAATGTATCTATACCATCATGTACAATTTGAGGTCTGCATACATACTGCTTATGGATTCTGGAAAATCCTCTAACATGTATTTAAGTGAATTTGAGTATGAAAAACAGTGAACGTACCTGAAAGAAGCAAATTACAAATCAAGGTCAACTAAATAACTTCGAAATTTAAAATAGCCAAACATAAGAAATAAACAAAAAAGAATGAGTAGTTTCATAAAGAGAATTAGAATCTCCCAAAAGGTAAATGTGTAAATGCTTTTATCAAAGAGTATATAAAATAACTATCATTAAATAGCTATTAAAATAAAATGGAGAGTTAAAATGAGAGTAATGAACATTATATTGTAAAATGTAGGTAGAAAAAATAGCCAAATGTACAGATAAAATAGATGGGTATACATAGATTGGATAGATGACAGATTGGATGGATAGATAGATAGATAGATGGATGGAAGAGATAGAGGAGAAAAAGATTTTAGAAAAATTCTATCAAGTGCAAACTAAACTAGTCAAGAAAAAAAGACGGGAAAACCAATAAACTACTGAAGTTAAAATAAAATTTGATTTAATATTTGTCAATGTAGTATTCAAATTTTAGTACACATAAATGAGAAAGATATTGAAAAGAAAATCAGACAAAGTAAGACACATGGACATCACAATAAAATAGGCAGTCAGAAAAGTTAAGAAGCACAGAGACTAGGAGAAAAAGGGACAAAATTTAAGATTCTCAAGTTAAAAAATAATAAATAGAATCTGCTCCTTAGATATATCATAATCAAATTTCAGAAAACTAAGGAAATCCAGGCAGGGTAGCATAGGCCTGTAATCCCAGTGGATCAGGAGGCTGAGTCAGGAGGATTCAAGTTCAAGGCCAGTATCAGCAACTTACGGAGGCCCTAAGCAATTTAACAAGACCCTGTCTCTAAATATAATATAAAAGATGCTGGGGATGTGATTCAGTGGTTAAGCACCCCTGGATTTAATTCCTAGCACACACACACACAACACACAAAAATAAAGTAAAATAGGAGTTCTTATAAATAATCCAAGAGGAAAAGGAAATGGCCTATGTAGAAGAAAAATGAAAAAGTAAAATTATAATACCATATATTGCTTAGAAATATCTATTTATCATCTATCTAATCTACCTATCATCTATTCCTATCATCCCTTGGCTCCATGCTGAATCAATGAGTTATTAGACATTATCTTCCCATTTACCAATGAATAAATTCATACACACAGTGTCTAATAAATACACCCTTAATATTGTTAATTACTGTCACTGCTAAGCTTTGATCCCAATGAAATTTTGGAGTACTAAATTGTATTAGAAAACACTTCTGTTGCCGTCAGTTTAGCTGATTCCTCATGACTTTTTCTGTAGAATAAAACAGTTCAGTAGTCTGATCTTATTTTGTGGAGCAACATTTTATGACTCTGAAAATAGTGAATAGTCATAGGACTGATTTTGAGGTACATGATGGAAATTATTAATTTAAAAATTTCCTTATTCTTGTTTAACTAGAGATTGGGGAAAGAAAAATAAAAAGGGAAAACAAAAGAATGTCACATGGTATCCGATTTTATCGCATAAATTGTTGAAATTTCATTATGACTGAGTTTATTTTAACTGTAATTTTTAAAATTTAAAACATAATGTTTGCTTATTCTTTAACATAGAGTTGTATCTCATTTTCATTTGTAGCCCATCTATAAATTTCTATTTCTATGTTTATACTACACAGGAAAAATTTCATGTTACCCAAGAATATTATTTAAAATTGCAAGCATGTTTTTTTATGCTCTTATTAAAAACAAGGCATAAAAATAAATCATTAATGTAAAGGAGAAAAACTTAAAGTACTATATATATTATGTTCATGTAATTTTGGAATAAATGTATATAAATAATACATCAATATTAGAAAGTTTGAAAAAACATGAATAGATTTTGTTAAAATAAAAATATTTGGATAATTTAATAGACCATGTATATTCAATAAAGGATATTAACAGATTATAATAAAATAGCTAAACAATATATAAGAAATGTTTTATACATCAGGAAAATGAAACCAACAGAAAAAAAATGACAATTATTATTTGAGAGATTCCAAATTTTGCTTATGACCTTTGGTGTAGATATAAAACAAATTACAATAAGCCATGTATTATGATTCATACTTTATAAAATTCTGTGTGCATTTGTGGCTATATGTGAAAGAAGAATCGAACATTCATGAGTACTATCATATTTCAAGAAAAATTAATCAGAAGAATAAAGACCAGAGACTAATTGCTATGTCAGGGTTGTATAGGGAAGAAAATGAGGCTTTGGCTTGGGAAATAATTCCATGACTAATAATAGTGGAACACTTGCTATATTATTGGCATTGTATTATTTTATTTCAGTTATTTTTTTTCAAATTTTATACAACAATCCTGCCAGTTGAGTAACACTGTAGATGAGAAATCAAATGCAAACAGATGTTGTATAACTTGCCCAAAGATACAAAAGAGCAAGTTACAGTGTGGAGTTAGGATTCAAAGCCATGTTGTTGTCATTGTTCCAAAGTCTATTAACCGTACTCTTACCAATAGCAGGAAGGAAAATAGCCGTGTTAAACAGGTCTGTAACATAAGCCTATGAAAGATATTAATACCACAAAATTTCTAAAATAAGAAAGTGGTGTTTTAGTATTTCAGTGTCCTTGTGTTTAGCTTGCCAAAGAAGAAGGAAAATATTTTTGAAACTGAAAACCAAAAATAAACTTGTCTTGAGAATAATGGTTACCAAATTTTGCAATTATTCATCATTAGCTATTCACTATATTTGTGAGCCAAATTTTCTTATGTCATGCGTATTCACCAGATAAATGGTGATTAAGATTTAGAAAAGAATTTAGCAATATTTGTGGTAATTACTCAAAAATGTAATTGGAAAAGTCATAACTAATTATTCAACTTATGGAGTGAAACATCCATCTCTGCCAAGTTATACGTAGTTTTTGAGGTGAATTGGTTGCTTTCCAACTTTACCCATGGGTTAGATGCACCAGGAAAAATAATGCAAGGCAATTTTATAAAAATAAAACATATAGAAATATATGCATGAAAAACTGTCACACGTATCAGATAACATATTAACCTTTTAAATATGTAAATTCATAATTATACCAATAGTCTATGTTGTATAAAATCAATTTCCATTGCCTGTGAAAATTACTGCAGTCATTAGTTTAATAACTTATTGCATCAATACTCTTATTGCTAATATTATAAGTGCATTGAGTATGCTCTAATTTTTTAAATCCATAAAAATAGTTAACTTATTTAGTTGTTACTTATATTTAAAAGTGACTTACCACAAGAACATCATGTCAAGCTCTCACAGGGAAATAGTAATAGTAGAATGATGTTTCACTTTACACAACAGAAACGTCTGTGACAAACTGTGTTTATCACACTCCTTAAAAAAATTCAGAAGGCATTAGGGAATGTATACTACCAATGAGTCTGCATTATTCTCAAAAGTGAAAAATGTCATCATGCATGAACACAAAAATGTGTCTCTGATTATTTTCTATTTTATTACTTCAAATTTCTTAGTGTTCTAAACATAAAAACTTTCTGAATATTATTGTGTTATTAAATGTAGTTCCCTGGTTTTAAACACACAGTGTAAATAACTGTGGGTATTTTCCAATACACCAGCAAACATTTTTATGGTAACATATTATAATGCTTTCTGGAAATCTAAGATTTTCCTGGGATACTTAAACAATGAAAGAATGTCATGACCAGCTGGTGTAAATGATGGTGCTTACTACATACTCACTAAATCAGCCAGGGTTTGCTGGCATTAGATATATGACAACATGGTCCTTTGAGGCAAATGTTTCAAAAATAGAATAATAACAGAATGAGACAGACATCATTGCCCTGTGTACATGTATGAACGCACAGATGGTGTGACTCTACTTTGTGTACAACCAGAGAAACAATAGCTGTACTCCCATTTGTGTTCAATGAATCAAAGTTAAATAAATTTTAAAAAAAAGAAAAAAAAATAGTGCATGATTAAAAAGTAGTGTTTTTATTGTCTATGGAAGTGCAAGCCTTTACCACATAGAGAACAAGATATCAGGTCTTAGTTTGCTCACTCTGGAAGAAAATAAATGAATGAATAAACCTTAATGCATTACACTGATACAAACTATACTGATTTCAATGAATTCCTCTGTATAGTCTTAATATATCTTCCCATATTCATGCATTAGAAACTTAATAACTACCAGTTATGAATTGAGACCTCATGAGAGCTGTTTAGGTCATGTGGGGATCTGCCTTCATGAATGGCTTAATGCCACTATAGAAAGGGTTTGTGGGGGTGTCATGGTCTCTATTTCTGCTCTTTCTCCAATGTAAGAAATTGGCATTCATCCTTTCTTCCCCTTCCAATTCCACCACGTAAGGAGGCAGTAAGATGGTCTCCACCAGATGTCAGCGCTTTCAACTTGAATTTTCAGCCTGCAATGAAGAAAGATAATAATGTTTTTTTATTCCTAATAAATTGTCTCATCTTTGGAATTCCATTTTTAGCATTATGAATGAACTATGATACTTGGCAAGTGAAAACAGGTTACAAATCAACTTGGCCTCCCCTTTGCAACTTAGGCAATTGATACCAAGTATAAAAAGTAAACATCTAAAATCATGTTATGGTTTAGACAAGTGCTCTTCAAAGGTTCATTGGTAATGGTTAAGAGGTGGGACCTAGTGGCAGGTCTTCAGGTCCTTGCGGAAACCCTTAAAAAGACTTGTGAAACCCAAGTCTCCTTTTTTTCAAATCCTGAGCATGAGGTAAGCAGGTTTCCTTCACCACATATCCCTTCCATGATGTTCTGCCACAAGCACAAAGCGAAAAGACCAACCAGTCATGGACTGAACCTCCAAAACTGTGAGCCAAAACAAAACTTTTCTCTTTATAAGTTGATTATAAATACAGGTATTTGTTAAGTAATGTAAAGCTGAATCACACAGACGAATAGTGGAAAATGTTGTAGAACTGATTTCTTTCTATAATAATCTGTTGGTGTGGATTAGTTTTGTTCCCTCAAAGTTTATAAATGGAAGCCCTAGTTACTAAGGTGAATATATTTGGAGATATATGGTTTCAAGAAAAAATTAAAGGAAGCCAAAGTTTTCTCCTTCTTTCAACATGACTGGTATATTTACAAGAAGAAATGTGAGGAATGTGTAAGGACAGAGAAAGGACATATACAATGAAAAAATTATCACCACATCCACTTGGTTTCTCCTGAGAACCAAAAGAAAGAACCCACGTATGTATGCATATGCATATATCCTCTCTCTAAGCATATCTTTGTAATATCTCTCTATATAATATCTATTCATATTCTCTCTCTCTTCTGTTTGTGTGTGGGGTACATGTTTTGTTTTTATAAAGAACCATAAACTGACTTCATGTTTCTGGCCCAAGGTGAGGCAAAATATAATAGCAGAAAGGTATGGAGAAGGAAGACAGAAAGCTGCTCAGGATATGGCAAAAGGAAGGAGAGAGCTTCACTCACTAGGGACACCCCACCTGCCTACAGTCATTGCCAAGTTAATCCATAACAGTGGATTAATGCACTTATTAGGTTAAGCCTTTCATAACCCAATCATTTCACCTCTAAGCTTTCTTGCATTTTTCTCACTTAATGAGCTTTGGAAGACATCTCATATTTAAACCATAACTAGAGCCAAAGATAACCCCCAGGTTTCTGTCACTAACCATTTGGTGGAGTCACTGATACAGAAAAGGAAAAGACTTAGAGATAAAAAGCATGAATATTTTATCATGCTCAATAAGAATGCAGCTCCCCCACCATGATTCAAATTCCATTGTATTGCAGAATATTCTAGACTAGAAAAATGGTAAGAGGACATTTCAGAATGTTAACACATGGTAATAAAAATGACATGTACATTTCAATAACATAATTTAATCTCAAAATATTTGTAAAGTAGTCTCAGTATTGTCAGTGAGTTTCATAGGTTTCCAAATTAGATTTATAGAATACGTGTAAAATTATAAAACAAAAACTACACTCAATGCAAGTAAACAGACTCTTTTTTGTAAAGAGACTCATTAATTTTTTTTAAATGTGAAAACACTTTCCAGTTAAGTCAGTACTCATAAAAATAGTGGCTTACCCAGAGTTACCCTTTTAATACATAATGAAATGAAAACAGAAAGAAAAAAATGCAGATTTTTAGCAAAGAAGGGAATGATAATTAAAGGCTCCAGGGGTGTAAACTATAATGCATCTGAATCACAAAATGGATTTTGACTGTCTGCTCAGAACTGGCTTAGAAATCTATCTATTAAAATATTATTAGGAGAGTACTCTGTCAGAACTGGAGAAGAATAAAAGATGTGAATACACAAAATTACAGCTTTGCAATTTCAAAGTAATTTAAATTTGATACATTCATTTTAATTTTTTTCCTGCAAGTGTTTTTTTTTCCTAGCTGAAAAGTATTCTAAATGATATTCTTTTAATAGTGACCTCAAGGCCTTGAAATTATATTAACCAAACCATTTATATCCATTATTTCTGAATTTATAACACAACTGAGAAACAAGTTTAAATCACACATTGTCATGTAAAGATATCTGGTTTTGCTATAGTTTAAAAAATTAGATTACAATTAGTATAATACATGGTTTCTATCTTCAGCCCACACTTTATCCTTTCCTGCATCTGGTAGGCACAATTGGATAATGTGTACTGAGCAGCACCAACAGTAAAATATTCCGAAAGATGAATTGCTTTATATAAATTAGAGATGGTAAAGCCTGATTAGTTCACTTTAGGTTAATGCATCTTGAGAGTTCCTCTGTAATTCCATGAAAAATAATACCTGTAGTTATATATTAGAAGTAAATTACCACAGAAAATGAATAGCATAGAAAATAGTATGTCACTGGTTCATATCCATTAAATATTTTGTTGCTTTAACTTGTCAATATGGATTTTAATAGATAATTTTAGCACAAATAAAACCTTAGTTTTCCAGCTAAATATTTAGAATTTAGACTCTTAGGTTTGTATTAATTTTGCATACAGACACTTCACTAAGATAATTCAGAAATTTTCTTATGTAGTGCTATCCATATTTTATTTGTATTAAAGTTAGTATTAATATAATCAGTCAATGCTATACAAAACATGCAAAATACATTTGCAAATATATGTCCCATTCTTTAGCTATAAGAATAAAGTCTTATTTCTTTTAATAAAAGTTTGAACATTGTTCAAACAAAAGTTTAAACAATGTTTACCTATGTAACTTTGTTCTTTTTATATACATATAAATACTTTAATTTTAAATATATCATTAATTATTAGACTATATTTTATTTGTTTTTATCAAGTGTTCACTTAAAATGTGATTGGGACAAGAAGAATAATTACATAAAGCTGCAAAATTTGGAATGTATATTTCAAAAGTCAATTCTGGTTTATAGAATGTTTTCCTGGTTTAGAATACCAATTCATTTTGTTGTTGTTGCCATTGAAAAAGTAATATACAAAATTATAAGCAGTGATCTAGAATGAATCATGATGTGTGCAGTTGCTGAATTTGACAGATTGGATCTGATAGACAATAGTGACACTCTATACAAGATTGGTTTATTTAGTAATAATACAGAAACAAGAGGAAAATGTAAAAGCAAAAGCAAAGTAGAAGGCGAGAGAGAAGGAGAAGAAAATGTGTCACTGATCAGGGGAAACACACCACCTGAGGTCAATGTTGCTGGGGAGTCCTGGGGCAGCTTTTCAGGGTCCTGACTGGGAAGTCTGGGGCAGAGTGTCCTCTCCATCATGAGAATCCAGTCTTATTCCCAGTTTGGTTTTTTAAATACAAGATAGTACAGAGAAAGCTCCATTCGAACAACCTGCATGACCTAGTGATCCTCTCCCTCAACGACACTTCATCCCCCAAGGACTGGCCAGATCCCCAAAGGGAGGGAGTGATGGCCTTGAGATAGTGAATGACTGTGTTCCCCAGAGTGTGCCAGACCCACTGAGAAGTCTACATTTTTTTTAGATTTTCTATGAAGGACGTGCAGAGGCCACAACAGAAACATGGGCAGGGAAGATCTTTAATATTTTCCTTAACTTTTAAATGTAGAACTGAGAAAATAGACCCAAGAACTTGACGTAGTTCATGCATAAATCTGGAAGTTCTTTTGACTCTTCTATTAAATAAATCCTATAATCTTGTCATGAAGACAGATAAATTAACCTCCCTAAAAACACAGTTCTTAGTTTTGCTCTTTAAACACTGGGACACTGAATAAACACGTTCCCATTAAGAATTCTTTACTGGTAGGTTTTTGTTTTGTTTTGTTTTTGTTTATTAATGAATTTTTTAGGCAATCATAAACTTTAAGTTGATCATTCAATTTAAAGTCTATGCGTGTGATTTGTGTTTGGAAAGAGATTTTTCCAGAAAAGAGTGAAGTGATGGGAAAAAAAAAGTTCAGTCACAGAAAAGTATTTGAAATATTTTCACTTTCTTCCAAGGGATGTCCTATCAAGAAAACAGAACATGGGACACACGCAGGGTATAGCCAGGGTCACATGGCTTGGCCCCAGATGGGGGCCTGCATGGCAGGAGCTTAGTCTTTGTGGGAGTCATGTCTGCCCCAAAATACCTGCAGATCCATGCTATGGCCACCTACAGAATATGATCCAAGACAATTTCTGGATAAGTGGATTTCTTCTCTAGTGAGGGTTCAGACACATCTATACCAATTCCAATAGTGCCACAAGGGGCCTGGATGATTTCTACCTGCCCCCAAAGAAGTCTTTTATGATGCTCAAGTACATGCATGATCACTACTTGGACAAATATAAATAGTTTATGAGGATAGATGATGATGTTTACATTAAAGGAGATCTTCTAGAGAGTTTCCCAACGAGGTGGAATAGCAGTGAACCCGTTTCAGGGGCAGACAAGACTGGGCCCCATGGAAGAAATGGGGAGACAGGCCCTTGAGCCTGGTGAGAAGGTCTGCATGGAAGGAAGCGGGGACTGTTGTGATCATGAGGTGGAAAGTGCTTGGAAGACTGTTAGCACACATTGGCAAGTGTCTTCGGGAAATGTTCACCGCCCATGCAGGAGAATGTGGGAGACGGAGGATGTGTCCCGAGGTTCACAGCCTACAGTGTTCTTGGTCTTACAAGATGCAACAGCTTCTTAAATGAGAGTTATGAACAGAACAAGAAGGGTTGTATTAGTGATCTCTGTAAGATTCACTGAGCTGTCACGTTCCACCCAAACTAAAACCTACACAAGAAGTACAGACTGCACAGCTGTTTTGCTCAGTCACAGAATTGCAGAGCTGCATCATTGCACAATACAGCTCCACGGAGAAATCATCCTGATGAGCAAATAGGGACACACAGATTCATAAAGAGGACCACCATCTGGGAATTCCCCCCTTCCTTCATAAGGTTTCAGGCTGCCAGTGAGAGATTCTGGAATGGGAGTTTCTGACTGGGTAGTGTTTGTATTTGGCTTCAGAATGCCCCCAATGTGTATCTCCCCTCCTGAGAGGATCAGACTCAGCCCTGTGGGAAGCCTGGAATGGCATGGTCCTGCAGGTGATGGAAATGATCAGTGCCAAAGCCAAGACCGGGTCGCATCTTGTACTTCAAGGCGATCCAATGTGGTTACTGCTGTGTGAACTCCACGTATGGGGCACAGTACATTTTGGACCTGCTGCTTCTGTATAAGAAGCACAAAGGCAGGAAGATGACAGTTGCCATGAAAAGGCATGTGTACCTACAACAAACTTTCTGCAAGACCCAGTTTTTGGACAGGAGCTGGCCTATCAAGTCTCTGGAGCCCTATCCTTCCTCTTCAGTTCTTCAGGATACGGCTCCCTGGGTCCAAGAATGAAGGGGTCCAAAGATAAAAAGATAAATATACTGATTTCATTGTCTGGATGTTTTGACATGTTTGTGAGTTTTATGGGAAACTTGGAGAAGACATATCTCACCCCAAATCAGAACACCAAACTCATTGTCCTGCTTTACAATTCTGACTCCAACCCTGATAAGGTCAAACAAGTTGAACTGATGAGAGATTGAAGCAAGCCAGAGACTCCCACCAAGAAGACCCTTGCCATAATTAAGCTTCTCCTCCAGTCAGAAAGATTTTTACAAAGAGTGTCATCTGGCAGGATGTTTGCAAAAGGCATTGTGGATTGAAGTTTCCTCTTTCCTGTAGCTGTCAGGTTGGTACACAAAAGGTGTGAGAGTAGAGTCTGCAAACTTGTACAAAAAGATATTATCTGTTTTCTTATTAAAAACCTTGTGAAACCTGTGTCTGTTCTAGGGGATGGAAAAGAGAGCACTTGTCATGTGAACCTCCAAGCATACCACCCCCACTGGTGTTCAAAGTTCAAAGAATTTCCAAAATCTATGTCCAGAGAATCTTTTAGGCACAAGTCATACTCTGGACAGATGGGCTGCAGTCAATAAGCCTGCTCCCTAAAAATTCCTCGGGTATCCAGCCTCTTCTGTCCTACTTCAAGATTGCAGCATTAAGTATTCTAGAGCTGACATGCAGATTTTGCCTTGGTCCCAGGAATTTTCAAGAGCTCTGACCCTTGAAGTAGGGTCTTCCCATTTAATAACCAATCTTTGCTCCTCTTCTGTGAATTAAACCTGGTGTTTACTATGGAATTCCTGCAACAGTGTCAAGCAAATACAGTTTTGGGCCAACAAATGTATTTCCCAATCATCTTAAGCCAGTATGATCCAAAGATTATTTATTGTGAAGATTCTCCATGACAACCAGTTTTCCTTTTACTCAAAAAACTGTTTTCTGGAGAGACTATGGGTTTGGCATTATTTGTATTTCTAAGGGACATCTTATCTAAGTGAGTGACTTTGAGGTTTTCATCAAGGTTGGGGACTGAAGGATGTGGACCTCTTCAACAAGGTTCTACAAGCAGGTTTGAAGACTTTCAGAATCCAGGAGGTAGGAGTAGTGCACATCTAAAGCCCTCTCTTCCATGACCCCAATCTGTATCCCAAACAATACAAAATGTGCTTGGGGTCCAAAGCTTCAACATATGGGTCCATGCTGCAGTTAGCTGAAATGTGGCTTGAAGAAATGATCCAAGTTACAGTAAGAGCATTAGTAATGGTGCATCTTTCCTGGAAAAGACATTTTTAATTATCTTATTTTTCAAATTTTTGTATGATCACTTTTTTTTTTTTTTGAACCAGAGATTGAACTCAGGGACACTCGGCCACTGAGCCACATCCCCAGCCCTATTTTGTATTTTATTTAGAGACAGGGTCTCACTGAGTTGCTTAGGGCCTCGCTAAGTTGCTGAGGCTGGCTTTGAACTCACGATCCTCCTGACTCAGCCTCCCAAGTCGCTTGGATTACAGGCGTGCGCCACCACACCCGGCTTGTATGATCACTTTTTGAAGTCCATGCAAGGATACATTTTCCAAGTGGTTTTCTTACACTGGACTCCTTTATGTTGAGCTTTTTGAACAAAATTATAACCAATGTTTGATTTTGAACACATTTTTTTTTTTTAAACATTATGTAGCAGACTTGCTTGATTCTGACTTGAAATGTCCCTGGTGAACCAATATCTGTGTTTTGGGTTTTTTTTTCATTTCCTTTCCTTTACAGTCCTATGGCAGAAAACATGAACATTCCTATGAGATATTATGTACCAAAACAAACAAACAAACAAACAAACAAAAAACCCAACACTAACTCTGGTGAATGTTTTGTTGTGACTGTAAACCTTGCACAGATTCTAACTGTTGTCTTTTTTTTTTTTTACAAGTGTTTTTTTAAAGTCATCTCAAGTTCCAGTTGTAAAATAAGTAAATTTGATAACATCTGCATCATCATCATCTCAGGCAACGTTTCCCAGTGTTGATTATTTCCCCCACACTGTACTCTACCCATTGAGGTCAAGGAAGCTTTACAAGCAAGGGGAGCTCATGGCAGATCCACACTATGGTGGCTCCTGCCATGCCTTCCTTTAAAAAGACCTGGCACCACATTACAAATGCATTTGGCATTTCTCTCTTGCTGACCCTTCTCCTTAGAGGGCAAAATATTAAAGTTTGAAACAACAAATTATAGTTACTGTCATAATTCTAGTGTGCACAAGCTAAATAAGCAAAAACACCTTAATGCAAACTTTGGGGGAGATTTATTTGATTTCAATCACTTTGTCCTGTGTTGTGCAGATGAGTAGTTCATTCTTTAATTACATTTGTTTTTATCCTTGGCATCTGGGTACCTCTAATTTTTAAAAAATATCAATTGTTTAGAGCTCTGCTATCTTTTTAAAAATATTTTTATTGGTTGTTGATGAACCTTTATTTATTTATTTGTATGTGGTGCTGAGAATCGAACCCAGTGCCTCACACATGCTAGGCCAAGTGCTCTACCATTGAGCCACAATCCCAGCCCCTCTGCTATTTTTTGAGTACCTGTTAGTGTGAGTATTTATGTGTAACAGGAGTGTGGTTTATATGTTTTATTTGAGTAAACACATTGCAGTAAAAAGTAAAAAGAATAAAGAAACAGGTCATGTAAAAATTAACTCGTATGCTAGAAACTAAAGTAGGGATCCATACGATGGAATATGGAATATGTATTGAGCTGACTCACGTGTAGTTTTTAAACATTAGGTAGAGTCAATGTGAATCATTGTAAAATATAACAAAATACATCAATTCTATGGTTGCATGAACACTTCTATAAACAGTAATTATTAAATGTGAATAGAATTCTAAAAATGTTTCAAAATATTAGTAAATATTCTTAAAGCATAAAGACAGAAGAGAGTTTGTCTTGACAACTTGACAAACTGCTACAAAACTGCCCATTGTTGTTTTCTTGCCCTGGAAACTTTCTACTCTCTCCAACCAGGCCAGGAGGAGTCAAATAAACACAGCCTTACCAATAATAAACCAATAATAGTTGGCAGAGAGTATAGAGATAAAACAGAGCGAGTTAGAGAGAGAAATCCCGGAAATAATGTGAATATAAGTATGTTAAGATGTATTACTGAGCATACTGAGCACACACTAAAACAAACCTGCTCAGAGGAATTTCTAGGGATTAAAGGCAAAAACCCAGTCAAAGACCCGTCAAGAAACTGCTTTTGACAGAGTGATACCAGGTATTGGTGGTTGGTCTTTATTGTGTTTAAACTGAATACATTCTTTAATGCTGTTCAGTTTGAGAAACTCAGAGGACTTAACTAACTGAGTTTTAGGATAGATTAATAACTAAATCCAAAAGAGAAAATAAGACTAATGATAAATGAACAGTCTTAAATATTTATGGAATAATATCATGGAATCCAACAAGAAAAAGCATTCAAATTTTGGAAGAAAAAGTACATAAAAAGCAGGCAAAAACCAAATACTTAAAGAAATATTTCCCTAATATTTCTTGAATTTGGTGGGAAATTCTGATATTGAAAGCTGATTTTCAGAAAGCATGGCAATATGCACTATGAACATATTCTCCTTTTCAGCTTGAAAATTCTGTGTTTGTAATTTGGTAGGCAAAAGTTGTGTCTTTTCACACACTGTAAAGAGGGAAAATGCAAACTGACTCAAAGCCATGGTCAGGTGCCAAACAGGCTAATTATGAGCTTGTTAATTTTGAATCATAAACCAGAAATATTATCTATAAGAGGACAATGAATTGATTCTGAGCATAAATATCAGATGCATTGTATGTGGGTATGCATACTGAACAAGGTATACTGTGAACCTCACATTCAAATGCTTCCTTAGATATAACAGATCTATGATGATTAGCATTTATTTCAAGTTGGTCTGTGTTTTTGTGGACAGGGATATGGTGTGCATGTGTGTGCATGCACACAATATTCAGGTTAACTATTCATTACAATATGTTACCATAAAAAAATTTGCTGATACCCACAGAATTACTTACACTGTGTGTTTAAAAACAGGGAACTAATATTGCCTAGTACTAAGCACTACTATGACAAGACTTAAGTACCTTCCAAGTACCCATTCCTCTTCTATGCTTTCCTAAATGGTTTTGGTGGGACAGGGGACTCATCCAATACTCTTCACCAACTTGACTCCATCAAAAATCCTGGTGGCTTGGCCTTGTGAAGAATTTTGCTCAAAGAACACTAACTAGGTTCAAAGAGAGCACATGCTTCCTGTCAAAGAACTTCCTTGTTTTATGTTCTTATTCTGAATACATATAGATCATATAGCCATGTTGAAATTTAAAACAATGAAATTTAATATAGAAAGTTAATATAGAAAATTAACAGAGCTATTGAATTATGCCAAACCCAAAAAACCAAAGGCTGAATGTTTACTCTGATATGTGCTATTAATTCACCATAACGGGGAGGGGCACTAGGGAAGAATAGAGGTACTTTAGATAAGGTAGAGGGTGTGAACAGAGGGAAGGGATATGGAGGAAAGAAGGATAATAGAGTGAAACAGACACTATCACCTCATGTACATATATGACTGTATGACCATTGTGATCCTACATATGTACAATCAAAAAAATAAGAAATTACACTCCATTTATGCATGATCTATCAAAATATACAAATGCATTCTACTGTCATGTACAACTAATTAGAACAAATAAAATATTAATAAAAAAAGCAAATTAACAAAGAAGATGAAAAATATAGCCTGAACCTAATTCTATAAACCATGTTTGTAGAGCTTCTAATTATTTGCTACTAATTAATAGAGCAGAGCATGCTATAGTGCATTTATCTTCACAACACAATGAGTTATTTTATTACAAGTAATTTGCACATTGGTTAAATCTGACTTTCACCTTATTAAATTTACACAGTGATATGTTTTAGATAACAGGGATATTTTTAAGATTAGTCCTCAGGCTTTCCAAAAGAATAATCCTTTCTTTGCTCTTTTCCCAAGGGTAAAAACCATTTCCACTGTCATAGCCCTGAGAGATAATTGTATTTAATTGCTGAAAAATCATGACTCAGAGACTATGTCACAAGTAATATTTTTAACTAATGTTTTAGTTCAAGCTTTCAAAAATGTCTGATATATAACCTGTCACCTAAAGGGAAAATAAAATTAACTTTCTTTTTTTGCAAACAGGTATGAATTTATAATATGATTTTCCCTGTTTATGAAATTTCATAATGATTAAGAAAATTTAAAAATCCATTTTTCTTAAGTTACCAAGTAGTGAGCTCTTGTATTTGTTTTTGTTTTTGTTTTTACTTTGGGCTAAAAGTTTAAAGCCCAGTATAATTTTAACAATAATTACTAAATGATTTGAAGACTTGTTTAGAAAATATCTTCACTGCATTGTTTTAATATAGGTTTGAGTTGTTTCCATATCATAGATTCCTATGATTCTGGAAATCCATTTTGGAACTGAGATTATAGAATTTCTTCACTCTCTTACAAGATAGGATATTATTATTATCCTATTTTGATTCTGAAAATTATAGCTATCTCATATATTTAATAATCAGAAGTAACATAAATCTATACTTAAAGACTCTCAGGTGAGGCCAAAAACAAATCAAATTTATATATATCATTGTAAAGTTCATTCATTAAAAATTTATCTAATGATCAATGATGACAAACCTATGTATAATAAGTTAGTATGTTACAGTGCATTATGGATTATGTTTTTTATTCTATGCTATTTAAATTGTTATAATAGGAAAAATTCATGCCACACAGAATTTAGGTAAGCATTTATATTTTGAAATTCTATAAACCTTTACAAATATTATAGAGATTTTTCTAAAATGAATGGAAACACTAGTTCTCCTAGATGTCTCTGAAAAACAAAATCAAGTGTGCAATAAAATCCTCTAGGACAGTGCTATAAATTACATAAATTTAACTTTGTATTGCCTTATCATAAAGATGATTTTGTCCCAGAACCCTTTAGTTTTTCTTTAAATTTTTGTTAATTTTCCAAATGTGAGAGATTTATGGACTACAGTATAATAGGTAGATAAGTAAACATTTTCATGCTTTAATAATTTTATGTGTTTAAGTAAGTCCTTTTCATATGTGTGAGCTCATTTTACTTTTCCTAGTAGTTATTGGGATGGATATTACTCCAATTGTCCTCCTATTACATATGAAGAGCCTGTGTGTCACCAAAAGTGTATATGTAGCATGGAGCTTATTGAAGTTAATTCAGGGAGAATATATAAAGGCAAGTTTAAAACATAGACAATTTAATTTCAAAGCCATCATGCTAACCTATTCATTTACTATGATTTCCAACTTATGAGTTAGTTACACAAAATAGATTTACATTTCAGGACAAATCTTCTCATGCCAGATCTGCTGGACATGTAATTTATGGGTGTTTGTATGGTTTCTCGCTACCTAAAGTTTATTTCTTCTGTTTGAATCACAATGAATATGTGTAAGCAATACTACATGTCATATATATGTAATATTACATTTGAACGAATAAACATAAATAGGTGATTTCCATTACCACTCTCTTTCACTTAGATGATTAATTAATATTTCTTTGGCTTATCCCTCTTTCAGTATGAAATTTGCTGGTGATAATGTAGCAAACTATGGCACTATTGTGTTTTGATTTAGATATTAGTTGTCCTCCAAAAGTTCATGTGTGAGACAATACAAGAAAGTTTGGATGTAAAATGTTTGGACTATAAGAACCTTAATCCAATCAGTGCTTTACTCCCCTGATAGGGATTAACTGGGTATTAACTGTAGGCTGATAGAACAAGGCTGGAGGAGGTGGCCCCAGGGGTGTGCCTATTTATTTCTTTGTCCTCCTTGAGGAGAACTCTGTCTCACTCTGCTTCCTAGTGTCAAGTTCCCAGCTGCTTTGCTCCTCCACACTTTTCCATCATGATGTCCTGCCTCATCTTATGCCCCGAAGAATGCAGCCAGCTGTTCATGGACTGACATCTCTGAAACCCTAAATCCTGAAATAAACTTTTTCTCCTCTAATGTTCTTATCAGGTCTTTTGGTCACAGTAGCAAAAAAGCTGGCTTAAACATACTGTGAAGATAAATGCACTGTAATGTGCTTAGTTCTATTAATTTGCTACAAATAACAGGAAACCTACACTATTGGTTTATAAAATTGAGCTCAAGATCTATTATATATCTCACTATAAGGTTCTATGTTAATTTCCATGATAGATATTTCATGATCATAACATGACTTCAGTAGTGCATTTTTTTGAGTGCTTGTATCAGAATTCAAAGAAACTCTTTAGTACCCCTTAACCAAAACTGTGCATGTGACCAGCCCACCATGATGTGTGATGGAGCCAAGCAGGTTAATAGTTTTAGATAAGTCCGCTGTGCTTCCAAAACCACGTTAGGAAAAGGAGAGGAAAGAATGGGAATTTGGAAGTCATAATAGTGTTTACTATGCATCATAGAGTAAATCATAATTGACTACTAGCTATTATTATCTGGTTAAAAGTCTGTTGACTAATTGGAAATAATTCATTTAATATTTAAAAATCAATAATTACAAAATATTCACATAAATCTTTGGACATTTTTAATCTGTTCAACCTTTGGTCATTGATAATGAATTTTAATTGGGATGCAGTAAAAATTAGTTTTCACATGTAGGCTCAATTAAAAGGATTCTGCTATAATTTGAGTGACTTCATAAGGTTCACGTTAGAAGACTATCACTTACCTAGCTGTAATTAATACTATCAGTTAATTCCACCTTTGCGTTAGGCAACCTAAACATGCCAGATGCCTTATAGAAATGAAGAAAGAAATTAAAAAAAATTCTTTTAAGAAGTATTTTTAATATAAAGAATTATAGAGTGAAAGGAAAATGAATGTCTATATGAACTCTTTTTATAAACAAAAACCAAATTCCTGTGAACTCATGCACTACAAACACATTCGCCTTTTTAGCTTGAAAATTCTGCTTTTGTAATTTGGTAGGCAAAAATCATATGTCTTTTTTCCAATGTGTAGAGAGAAAGGGAAATACAAATTTACTCAGAAAGCCATGGTCAGGTGCCAAACAGGCTAATTATGAGCTTGCTAATTTGGAATTACAAACCAGGAATCTTAACTATAAGAGGAAAATGACGAAGATTGAACATAAATGTCATGTACATTATAAATGTGGGTATGCAGGCTGAACAAGGTAGGTGGTGAACTTCACATTCAGATACTTTTTAAATGTAATAGATCTATAATATTTAGCATTTATTCAAGTTGGTCTTTTTTTTAGTGGACAGGAATATTGTATTATGTGTGTGTACATATACATATGTATGTATATATGTGTGTGTGTGTATATATATATTCAATTAATGATCGATACATATTACAAACATATATATCTGTCAGGAGATTGGCGATATACCTGTTATGCAGCCAAATTAATGAGATGTAGAGTAGAAGAGAAAGTCAGTGAGGTTTCAAAAATACTCTGGTTTTGTTCTTTTAAAGAAAACACAACGTAACAAGTTGCACTGTGAATTTATCTATTGATTAGCTTGTGGAGGTGGTACAGAGAGATGGCACATTAATTAAACTTCGACGATGTTAATTAATCTTATTGCTCAATTCGGCTTTGTTTGTGTGTATTCATGTCTGCCAGTGTGTGAGTGTGTGTGTGGGCAGGATTACAATAAGAAAAGAAAATAGCTCTATTACCATTATTGTGGTTAATTAAAAACTGAGACAAGTCGAAATAATTATCTCTCCCTCTATCTTATTTTTCTATTAATTTGTTTTACCAAGTTATTTACTAACCAGTAATGAAATAGTTGGTGGTTGTTTAAATGTAGTCATCTTCTGTAAACTAATGCTGTACATTTAGTTATGTTTTTATTAATTTTTCAATATTCTTGAGATAAAATACTTTAATTCTTACATTAAAAATATGAAAGAAATACAAATTTAAGAACATTGAATTATTTTGATGTTAAAGAAGAGGCATTTTGTTAAAAGCAAACTTCTTTTATAGTTTGCTTCTTTTATATCTAATCAATTAGACTTTTATATTTGGAGTGAAAAAACAATAAGAATATTAAAAATCAATTATGCCTTTCAAATGATTTTCTTGAAAAATATTTTTAAATACCCCACTTTAATGACACATTAAAATGTCTGAAAGCAAGTACATTAAAAGTATTTAAAAGGGTTGGGGATATAGCTCAGTTGGTAGAGTGCTTGCCTTGCAAGCACAAGGCCCTGGGTTCAATCCCCAGCACCACACAAACACAAAAAGTATTTAAAAGTCTTAAAATAACAGATGCCTTAACAGACATTGAATATTCACTGTATTATTCTCATTTAACAAGAGAACGAATATAAAGGTTTTAAAGGCAGAGTTGGAAATGCAGTATATATCACCTATGGTCTTACCCAATTCATCCTGAAATGATCTCTTAAAAATGATATTAATCTTAACCTCTTTAAGAAAACATAATTCATCATTTTGAGTTTATATGAATAAATAAAAGAACATATTGACAAGATTTTCTCACAATATTATTTTTGATATAATTTTTAAGAATATTCAGGATATATAATGACAAGATTTTATTTATCCTAATTTTTTCTTAGATTAAAACTTATATTGCATTTCAGTTTTTGCTTTCCCCATTTAAAATAATTCATTCTATGTAACATCTTTAATAAATATGATATTTATATCTTCTTTCCTCCAACCCTAACCATATCTACTCCTAATGTCACACCAAATTCAAGTACATGGAAAAATCACTACTTGAATTCATAAGTCTGTTATTTGGTAGTTTAGACTATAGGTCTCATCTGGGGTCATCAATACTAGTGTAAGACATTGATCTGCTAAGGAGCTCACCTTCTGGCTCTTGAATAGTTACTAAGCTAATGGTCTCCTCTCATGTAGAAAATTATGCTAGATCACATCACCTGGCAGTGATGGGGCAGGTGTAAATGTCACCAAGAATTAGGACAAGGCCTATTATATAAGTGGTTGTCAAGTCTCTGGTTATGCCATGTTTGCTATTGCTTATTCAGATCGTATGAGATGAACAATCCTACAGTCAACACATAAGAATTCAATTTTCAAAAATGGATAATCTGGGAGCCATTAACCCAAAAATCTAATATACTCTGCCTATAGCACCAAGAATACCCTTGCTTCCCACATGTAAAGTACATTCACCTTTTTCCACAAAGCCAATATAATTATCCTATACTTGAAATATCAGGCTCTGAGCTGTGAATCTTTTCATACACTGTGCAACTGGTTGTGGAGGAGATATCAATATTGACAAGATGTTTTCTCTTCTATATAGACTTAACTTATTATGGTGAGATAGAACAGAATAACACAAGAAACTGGAACTTTTTAAGAGGAGGAAAGGGGAACAACATCAACTCCCTAATTAGCAATAGTGAAATATTTTGCTTTTCAGGAACACGTATACTCTGACCAGACTCCTGTTGTGTTTCTCTGTGACTGCCCCATCTTCTTCACGTACCCTGGCTCATTGTTTGGATTTCCTCTGTTTGGCTTTTTCACCCTCTTTATTTCTAGAGTGCTCATTGGAAAATGCTCCCTAATAGCAATTTTCATTACATGTCTCTTTCACATAGAGGTGTGGAACCAGCAAATTTTGGGAGTTTCAAAGTCTCAGTGCCTCTCAATAAAGACTGACAACATAGTTGTTGGCATAATTACATTAAACATTTGGTGAGTTTTCTATGAATATTATTTCTAGCAATCTGTAACTCAAAAGACATGTTAAAAATCCTTTTGGAGAATTGCCTATTGCATTTATTAACTGAATGATTTATTAACTGAAGATTAATTTCAAGATTTAGAACCAAATCTCTTGAATCAATGAATTATTGTCTAGCAGTAAGAAGAACTGATTTTATTCTGTGAGAAGTCTTAACAAAGGATCTCATAGCCTTTTCATTAGCTTGATGTACTCTCCTAGGTTGTATTTTTGTTTGATAATTTTTATACATTTATTTATCTTTGTATTAATTTATTAGGTCTGCTTTATCGAAGTACTCAAAACTGTGCAGTTTTAACAGGAGTTTCTCAGGTTAGAAATCTGAGAAGGACATGTTGTCAGAGTTGGTTTCTTCTGAGATCTCTCTCCTTGGCTTGGAGATGACTTCTTCTCCCTGAGTTTTCTTGTGTCTAAATTTTTTCTTCTTATAATGAAACAAGAAATACAGGATTCATTCCCAACATAATGACCTCTCTAGTTTAATTACCTCTATAGTGACTTCATCTTCAAACAGAGTCACATTCTAGGTATGAACTGCTAGGATTCAATATAAGAATTTGCAGAGGACATAATATACAACATGAAAATCTTTATGCTCTAAAAATTGAAAAGAAAAAAGGATTTTATTGCTTAATCCATCAAAAATTATCTCATAATATGCCTCAAATTTTGCTTGCAAACTTCCCATTACTTAGATTAGCTTCTTTACTTTGTATTTTATCATAAAAATGAAAAACACTGTTTACCTCTTTAACATTCTGCCTGGAGTTATCTTTGACTAAATACAACAGTTTAGATGATACACTTAAGAAATCTTTCAAATATAGCAGGCAGATGTTTTCTCAAAGTTTACACCCTTGTGTATCAGGAGTATGCATTTTACTGGCTTTCTACAGTACAGCACTCTCCTTAACACCTAGTCAGTCTCTGCCTGCCACCTTGAAGCAAACTCATCACTCATTGTAGACTTTACTATAAATAGCAACTGACTTCTAGGTGCTATGTCTGAGTAAGTCATCTAAGGTTGTATGATAAAATATCCTGATATTTAGTTCCTTAAATCAACAATCATTTGTTATGATTATGATTCTTACATTGTGTTCATTTAAGCTGTCCTTAATTTTGGGTTATTCTCTTAAGGTTGATTCATGTATGCATCTTCATTCTATGATCAGCTGCATGTTAGCTATGCCTCTGGTGATTCTTAGCTATCTTTTTAGCACCTAGAGAAACTGGACACTTCTGTAAAGACCTTACAGAATTCTGATCATGGAGGCAGAGGCAGAGAGCTTAGAACAGCAAAAAGAATATCAAATGCCACTGCTTTAGCACTTTTCTCCAGTTTGATTGTGTCATGATTGCTATTATACCAGTGAACCTGGTAGGAATATTAACCTCCTAGTCTGTGAGGGTGGTACCAACGAAGAAAGAAGACAAAGAAAGATACTAACACACTGTGTTACCTTTCTGCAACATCCTATTAAACTGATTTCCAATTGATGATACTGCTTTCTACATGATGGGGGAAAAGTTCTACTAAAAACTGAGATTGCATCAATGCAATCTCAAACATGTTATCACTTAAAAATAAATGATAGAGAAGTTGAAAAATCACAGTAGTCAAATGATGTTCTATGGGTTGCAGCATGCAGCCCCTGTCACTTGCTTCAAGTTCACCAAGGATGCCTAACATTTACCTTTTCTCCACAGTGGGACAATGTATCTAACACCTAACATCTACTCAGAAGACATGCAAAAATTTCAAGTAACATGCAAAAATTTTCAAATAAATTGAATATTTCATATTCAGCTCTTATTTTTTTAGCCTTTTGCTTTTGTGCCTTACTGAATTTCTATTAATTTATAGCAATTTTCTCCTGCAATGTTAATAGCTCAATAAATCCTGACTACTGATTTAAACTATAATCAATATGCAGAAATAGGTGTCTGCTAATTGTTTCAATAAGGGCATACATAATCATAGGGGATGCTAAATCTGATGGCAATATGAGTACTATGGAGATGTAGTTCAGTATTGCTTTAGGAGTAAGATTTCTTTCTGTGTATGGTTCATCTGTGGGAGTCACTAATATCCATTTTATTTTAAAATGGCTACAAAGGAAGGAAGAAACATTAATAACAAAATAGGTGATCTCGTCACTTTATGTATGAACTTTTTGTTTTTTGTTATCTACCTTTAACTTTTACAATGTGTCTAGACTAAGAAATTAAACAAAATGTTACCATAATTGTGGAAAGAGTATTTTACCATAAGTAAAGAAAAAATATTTCAATTGATCATGAGAATTCTCTCTATACTTCTTCCTACAACCCAAGGTATAAGCATAATTCATAGGAATAATTCTTTTCTGAAGTTCTTATAACAGTTTAAAGGAAAGCTTTAAAATCTTTACCTATCTACTTAGTAATGTTCTAACTCTATGCATAAAAATAATAAACCAGAGAAAAAATCCCTGTAAGACTGTTTTATGATAATTCCCTTTTTCATATATAAGTTCCTTCACTAGCAGAACTCCTTTCTAAGGGTTTAGATAAAAGTGTACAATACTAATTCAAAATAAATGTACTTCTACATTTAATGGATGATAGATTGCAGTGACTAAAATAATATACCATTGGGATAGTTATGTTTTTCTGCTATTGTTTCTCATGGTCAGGGCAGTAGTGAGCATGCTGCAGGCTTGTGAGTAGCCTCATATACTCAGGATTGAGAGTTTTGTACAAATAAGAAATCAAAAAGAAACTCTTCTGGTTTAACTATGAGGTGCCCCCCAAAAGTTCAGGTGTGAGTCAATGCAAGAAACTTTATAGATAAAGTGATTGACTTATGAAAACTTTAACCTAATCAATGGATTAATCCACTGATAGGAATTAACTGGTAACTGTAGACAGGTAGGGAATGGCTGAAGAAGGGTCACTGGGGGCGTGCCTTTGGGGTTTATATTTTGCTCTTGGTGAACAGGGCTGTTTTTGCTTCCTTGTTGCCATGTCCTGAGTTGCTTTCCTCCTAATACATGACTTTCTGCTTCACCTCGGGTTTTGAACATCAGAGTCAGCCATCTATTCACCCCTGTAATCACAAGCAAAATAAACTTCTCACCCTCTAATTGTTCTTGTCAGGTCTTTTGGTCACAGTGGCAAAAAAAAAGATGAGTAAAACAGGAACCAAAAAGCCAAAGTCAGGTATTTTAGGGAGGAAATGATTTAACTCTTTCATGTCAGCCACTTTAAAATTAAAACAAGTGGAACAGGTATGAACTAATCAGATTTTCAAGAACTGTTAAATCGTATCTGCAAAATAAAATAGTATTTTATCCCCAATTAATTTTGATAGTCTGAACATCTTTGACAACAGTGGAATTCTTTTTAACTTAGTTTTTAGATACAACACCATAAAGTCTTGGAATAAATTGCCTGCAAAAGAATCTGGCATTCTTAAAGTTATTTAAATGTTGAGATAGAAGGATAAAAGTGGAAAAAACTGTTACAATGTATAATTGCACCTTGTTTATTACTTATACCTATGAGATTGTTAAGTGCAGAAAGTAAAAAAAAAAACAACAAAAACAATAAGGACTATTATTAACAGAATAAAGTAATAATTGGCACAATTATCTCATGTCAGTACAACAAAGCAGTACAATAGACAACTAATTTCTAACTAAAATATTTCAAATCACAGGAGGAAAGTAGCTTTGCAACTTGACAAATAGGTTCAGAAATGAGAAAAAGCTCAGATCAAGTAAACAATACAAAATATGCATAATTTCAGACATTTAGTCGATTATTATCATCCTAATTTTTATGTGCCTTCCATTTATATTTTCATGACTAGCAGATTTTCTGGTTTTGATTTTTGTAACTGATAAAGTCTTTTAAAAGAACTTAATGCACTAAATTGACTCAGTGTTTGAACTCACTGATTGTTTCAGAAAATATGCTACACTCTCTGCACAAATGCTGCTGTTTTGACTTATTGTCTAGCAGAACTCCTTTCTAAGGGTTTAGATGAAAGTGTACAAAATAAATGTACTACATTTAATGGCCCTCGGCATAGGCAAGTATTTGAAAGAAGCACAGGGTATGACCTTGATTTCTGTGAATGGTTCTGGAATCCTCCCTCTTCTTTGTTCTCCTCCACTTCCACCCTCTCCTCTTGTTTTTGAGTCTAGCTTGTCAGGCATTTTCTTCACTTATTTTTCTCATTCAACTGTTTTTACCTTCTTCTATTTATCTGACATGCTCAGAAACAATAATTGTACCCCATTTGTGTACAATGAATCAAAATAAAAAGACAGCACATTTTGAAAAATAATAATTTTATAATTATTGCAATTGAGATTTTTCACTTTGATATTTGGAATCACTATTTTAATTTTTAGTTTTATAATTATTAATATGATTTGATATATTGTGATATTTTCAATAGCTCTAATACCTATTAAGAAAGTACTTATGCTAAAATGAATTGTATCCATTTAACTTTTGCTGGAGAATAGTATGGGATTCATCAGATTCCATAAAAGGAATGAAAGATGTTGTCATTACTTGGAAGAAAAACTTTACAAATATCACTGTGTGCTTTAGGAAAGTGAATCCTTGTGGAAACCAATGTAAGGTCTGAGTTTGGAAAACAGTAGTATGGCCTGATGCAGAATCAAGAAGACAGGGAGCAGCAACAGCAGGCCCTGTGTGCTAACAGACTTGAGGGATAATCCACAGTCTCATCAGTGTCTAGAGTTCAATAAAAGCCAAGATGAGAGTCAAGTTTCGCTTACATAGGAATATCAACCATATAAAGCTGCTAATTATTTTGGTTTTCATCATAAACATCCTTCTTTTATTCTAAGATGAGAATAAAATTTTGGAATTAAAATGTGATTCTAGATTGCTTTGTATCACGTATAATATCCCAAAGATATTTGTACTCAACTATTATCTTTGAGCTCACAATTAAAAATTCTATGCCTTAAATATCCACATGTTCTTTATATTTTGTTTTGTGTATATAATTATTACTGGAATTTCAAAGCCAATAAAATTTTTCAATAAGTTCTACTGAACATTTGTCTCTCATTATATCTATCATATGAGAAGCAATTATCTTATGTATTATTAAGTTCTTACTGTGATATTATAAGGAAACTCTCTTTAATATAATTTAATTAATACGGTCCAAATGTATATAAGGGAAAATGGTAAGCCAGAATAGAACTTAAATAATTGATCATATGATGAAAGCAACTCTTAAGCTTCCCTTAGCAAAACTTATTATTCCCTCTAATACAATACTTTAACCAGCTCATTCCCTGATTTTCCCAAAATAATCAACTCGGCAGCACAACTGTTAGGAATACTATGTCAGATGTGCACAGAGTTTGCATTTAAGAAATGTAGGTCAAAGGTAAAAACATTTATCTCATGGAAACTGAGAGACCAATGGTGGTATCTAATACCTATTAAGAAAGTACTTATGCTAAAATGAATTGTATCCATTTAACTTTTGCTGGAGTATAGTATGGTCTAGATGTGAGGTGTCCCTTAAAAGCTCATGTGTAAGAAAATGGAAGAAGTTTCAGAGGTGAAATTATCAGATTATGAAAGCCTTACCCTAATCAGTGCATTAATCCCCTGATAGGAATTAACTTGGTGATAACTGTAGGCAGGTAGGGTGTGGCTGCAAGAAGTGAGTCATTGGGGACATGCCTTTGGGGTGTATGTTGTACCTGGTCTGCAGGGTCTCTCTCTGCTTCCGGAGCTGCTTTCCTCTGCCAAACCCTTCCACCATGACATTCTACCTCACCTCAGGCCTGGAGCAATGGAGTCACTTGTCATGGGTAGCAATTTATAGTGATATAGAAATAAAATGTTCTAGTTGGCTATTGCACAGAAAGTTGACCATAAAGAGCAGGGCATGGTGGTGCACATCTATAAATTTAACTACTGGGGAAGCTGAGGCAGAAGGATCATAAAAGTTTAGGCCAGTCTTGACAACTTAGCAAGATCTGTTTCAAAACAAAAACGTAAAAATGACGGGATGTAGCTTAGTGATGGAGCACCACTGATAGTTCACATTACAAAACTAAACTTCTGGATAAAGGATTTTGAAAGATGTTACCATAAAGAAATAAAAAAATTTGAAGAGATAAACTTAATTTCAATGTTACAAAACACACATCTTTTGAATCATAACCTAATACAGTACCCCAATAATAAGTACAATTATAATAATGTTTTTATGTATCAGTTAAAATAATTACAAAATAAAGACAAAAATTTAAGCACTGCTTCTTCTGGAGGCCAATAACTACTATACTTCTTTTTCCATTCTAATTAAGTAAACTAACTGAATAATTAAAAAATAAACTCTTTAACAGCAGATGCAATAAATTGTAAAGGTAGACTCATCCTCTATTTTTATTGGTGTAGAATTCATTTTTTAGGATATAATATTGTAAGGTGCCCCTTTGAAAAGAACTTTTACCCTTACACACTAGAACATTTGACTTCTCATTTGAAGAAGAAAGAAAAAAAATGTGTTAATTTGGGATTCTCTGTTCATTTAATGAATTTTAGTTTTAGCACCTATTATTTTCATGTGGTATATACACAAGTTTATTCAAATATTGTTAAAATATATAAGATCTTCTTTTCTTTCTCTCTCTACTTTTTAAAAAATTTTTACTTTTGGAACTAGGGATTGTACCTAAGTGTACATTACCACTGAGCTACATCCTCAGCCTCTGTTTTTGTTCCTGTTTTGAATCAAGTTCTTGCTAAGTTGCCCAGGCTGACCTCAACTTGCAGAGTGTGGCCTTGAAATCGTGACCTTTGGGACAGCCTGGATTAATGATGTATGCAATCATAGTGACCCCGTTACCCTAGTTTTTAAAGGCAAATGGGAATGAAAGCAGAGGAATTATAAATACTGCAACAGAATGCTTTCTAGTTTACATATTATAAACTCTCTCTCTGCTTTGTACCTAACTGATGCTTACATAGATCATAAAGAAATATAAGCAAGCTCTACTGTCTTGAAAAAGATTCCAGATACTAGAAAAGATATTTAATATAAAATACAAATAAAATAAAAATTTTTAGGTTTAAATTTAATTTAAATCTAATTTTATGGTTTTAAATTATGAAAACATGATTGTTCATTTAGCACAATTTTAATTCTTACAAGTAGTTTATACGTACATTCCAATTATTTAACATTCAAGTCAAGTTTTTTAAAAATCATTATCACAAGAATCAAAAGTTTCTTATATGAAAAATGTTGTCTTATTAAAAAACATTATGAGCAATGATCAAATTGGTTAAATTAATGATTTCAATTCAATTCTAAATAATTTCTCAACTTCTAGATGGCTTGATTATATTTAGCATGCTGCAATAAAATGCTCTGAAAAACTCATTAATATTTTCCAGATAAAGCTTAGACTAATTCTGAATATACTGAGTATTTACATTATAAAAACTGAAAATTATATTCTGGATATTTTAGCTAATGAATATAAGAAAGGCCTAAGTTTTATTTGCTGATACATATTCAATTCAATTATATTCCATGCCAATAATTGATATGCAAATTATTTATATTCTTAGCTTATAATAACATTTTTATCATTGGGATTGCATTCCTTCAGATTTAACTCATTAGCATGTATGGACATTTATATTTAACAGGATTGTACATATACATAATATAAAATTTAAAATTACTGATTAAATAACCACAAATATGCCTTTTGACCATTTTAACTTTAAATAGTATAAAATACTAAACATATATTTCTTAAATATTCCTACAATTTAGATTTCTAAGCTTGACAAAGAGTTGTTTATTTTAGAAACTATAATTCACAGATGTTTAAGTTATATAATTATTAGAATTAATACAGTATCTCAATTGTTAGTTACCACTTGCAAGATACGATTCTTTAAAAAAGTAAAATGACTATTCAATAATTTTCATACAATGTCATTCAAATTGCATATTTTTCTTTCACTTTCATTATTTAAAGAGAGAATACAGCCTTTGAGTCAAACCAATAATGGCGTAATGATAATTTACATATTAACCTATATTTTTTATCATATTATATACTCCTTTCTTTTATTTCTTTTCTTTTTTTTTTCTTGATTTGGTAACGAAGACTGAATCCAGGTATGCTTAGCCACTGAGCCACATCTCCAGCCCTTTTAAATTTTCTTATTTTGAGACAGGGTTTCTCTAAGTTGCTTAGGGCCTCAATGAGTTGCTAAAGCTGGCTTTGAACTCAAGATCCTCCTGCCTCAGACTCCCAAGGCACTGGGTATAACAGGCGTGCACACAGTGCCTGGATACATACCCTTTCCTATGCTGTTAATTGCTAAAATCTGAAAAACAATCCCTCATGTTCTTGTCATTCTCTGTAAATAATCAAATGTTAATAGAGACAATGTGAATATGCCATGGTGCAGCAAATACGGTTGTTTTTAATCTTAAAAAAAAGTAGGAAATAAAGGTAGATTATGAGGATAAATAAGGAAAAGATATAATTGAAACCTTGTAAACTGAATTTACATAATGTTCTTAAAAATCTATGAAAAATTTAGATATCATGATAGATTAATGGCTTCAAAGTTTGGGGATAGAAAGGCAGGGTCTGGGTGTGGCGATTCAGGGGTAGCATAAAAGAGTTTTTAGTGATCAACAGTTTGGAATTTTGATGCTAATAGGGGTTAGACAAAACTACAAAAACGATAAAGTTGCACAGAAGAAAGCACACACACATTCATTCACACACACATATTTGTAAAACTAGTTAAATTTTAATAAGCTCTCTTGATTGTGTATATAGCAAATTACTACTTTAATTGTGTATCATAGATTATGCAAGATGTTACCACCAGGAGAAACTTAATGAAAGGTACTTGAAACCTCTTTATACATTTTTTAGAACACCATATGAATCTATATTTCAGAATAAAATATTTAAAATAAAGGAACATATTTCAAAAATCAATAAAAGGTCTTGAAAAATGTAAATATTTGTTTCCCAGAAAAAATAAAAAACATATATGTAAAACAGAAGAAGAAAAGTTAAAAAGTCCAGGAAGTTTAATAAATGAATAAAAATTTACTATAATGAGAACAAAATAAAAAGAGAGGAAGACTATTTGAAGGAACAAACTACACAATAGCTTAAATTTTCTGGTGCCAGAAATACTTTAAGTCACTGCTCCCAAAAATGAATTCTAAATTCAACACATAGTGGGGACCAGTAAATGGTTCATTCTATGTAAGCTGTGGTTAGCAAATGTTGTTCTGGGGGCCAAATGTGGTCCACCACTTGTCTTTGTGAAACCTTCAAAAATGCAAATATCTTGAAAAATAATTTTAAAATAATATCAGTTAAAACTATGCTATAATGTATAATAGTCATATAGATACCTACAGAGTATTTTCAATTTTTCATTTTGGTCAGTGAACCTAAAATATTTATCATTTCACTCTTTAAGAAAGTATGTGCTCCAATGTATGATTTTTTCTTCAGAAAATTGCACTGCTATTTCAAAATTAAATTCATACAAGTAAGCAGAATTTGACAAAGTTATGACACCAAAATACTATGAAATTTGAAAATTTCTTGGAAAGTGAAATAGATGTGTTTCTGAATCACTCAGTATTATAAACTCCAACCCAACTTGATTAACATACATAGTTAGTTATATGGACTCACAAAAAATTTGGTGTGACACCAAATCCAGACAGGGCCTTAAAAACTTCTTTTTGAACATCTTTAAACACATCAAATGAATCCAAAGGAAAATAATGTGTAGCAGTTTATTTGATATGCAGAATATTTTAAATGTGCACTAATTTGTTATGGTAATGTACACAGAGCTAACAAATTCTTTTTGGTCAAATATAAATGTGTTTTCTTAACATTAATAATATGGAAAAATTGAGTTATAGAAAGCAACTAAATACATTCAAATTGTATCAAAAGACATATGTGCATGTGCTGTATATATTAAAAATTGATATAAATATTGGTACTGATAGTAAGTGCCAGATGATGTTATGTTTGACAGGACAGTTCCCCAGACCAGAGTTCCAGAAACACATGATAAAACAGGTTTTAGAATACACATTATGGATGAATGTGTATTCTAAATACACATTCTAAAAACACATGTGTATTCTAAAAACACATGATGAAACAGGTTTTAGAATACACAGTATGGATGAACACTTCAGTAAGGGATTGGAAGCAGGAATGGAAAAAGAAAAAACTTGAATTGTAATGATATTGCAATTCAACATCCTTGCTACCCCTATTTCAGGGTTACCAAGAAAATTTGGTTTGAAATAAAAAACTTATACTGGTCCCATAGCCAAGAAATGTTTTTCTGGATATGATTTTTAAATCTGAAGAAAAGCTTTAATGCTTTAATCAAAAAATAACTTTTGATGTGAAAAATATATTTTAAATATTTATTCAATCATTAACACTAAGATTTGGTAACTTTTGGTGTGAAAAATATATTTTAAATATTTATTCAATCATTAACACTAAGATTTTGGTGAGCTAGGATCTTCTCAGAAAAAAATATTTTCTCATAATAAATAAATTATGTGCACAAGTAGAATTTTGGACAGTTAATAAAGTTTAGTGTACTGAAGCAAACCCTTCTCATTGTAAACCTACCAAGAATTTTCTCTTCCAAAATCAAAGGGAAATTGGATTTATGTATTTTACTAAAATGTTTACAATTGCAGCTAATAATTATTATAAATACGTTACTATAATTTTTATTGAATTATAGTTTAATAAGCCTGGAAAGAACATTAACTCAGGTTTTTGTGACAAATTACAGAGTTTTCCATTTTATACCAAGAATTTTGACTAGAAAAATTCTATCTGTAATTCAGTATTTAATTTATAGATGTACTATTAACTCTACATTCTACTTAAAAGAGTTTGCTGAAGTACTTTGATATGAAACATGAACATACTTTCTTTGTAATCATGAACTGAATAAATTCAATCAAAAAAGGTTACACTAAAATTTTAATATTTTAATATTCAATATTTCCTTCTGTTCTTTTTAAATTTTATTTCATATTTCCCAAATATGTAGTATGTGATTTTTAAGAAGTCAAATGCAGTTGTTTAATATAAGCATTCCTTCTTCACTGCACGCATTTCTACCTTCCCAGAGACATGGCTCTTCGACTTGCTCAATTATAATATCAATTTTCACTTACTTTATTTTGTATCAAATAATTTAAAAATGTCAAATTCATAATGGAACCTCTCTTTTAGCTCTTACCTTGACTGGTGGTTTCTCAGCACATTATGCTTTATTTACCTTAATACTAACTTGAATTTTATGCTTTTTTTTAGCACACATTAGCCTCTTTTATCACTTCTGCTGTTTTGTATTGTGGGTTTATTTTTATTTTTTTGCTACTAAAAATTAAGCAAAAATTATTTAATATATCAAAGTCCCTACACAATTGCTGCTTTGATTTCTTCTGATGACTCATTTAATAAGCAGACACATTCATCCTATTCCACCTATTAAGCAAATTATTTTAGGGATGCAATTATGGAACAGAGATATTTTGCTGTAAACAATGATTGGGATGAAAATAACTAATCTTTGTAATTAAACCAAAATCTTCTCAAAGCATTCTGCTCCTCAGACCAAGGCTTCCCACTGCTAAGAAGTAAATTACTTTGGAGACATTTTGGGGATCTAAAGTCTTCTTTGAGATTCATTGGGACACACAGAGTTCTCCATCACATGGCCCCAGGGAGAGCTTCACTTCAGAACAGATGCTAATGTTTCATGCAATTTAGCAGTGGATATGGTAATGAAACAATTTTATTTAACTTCAGTCTGTAAGGGAGACACAACCTGCATGATTTGATAATGTTCAAATCAAAACTGCCTTCAGGGTATGGAAATTGACACATTTCTAAAGTTGTTTAAAATTTACAAAGTATTCAAAATGTCTTTTTGTGAATAAAAATGTTCTTTACTTTTACCTGCATTTGGACTGAAGTTTTTTATCATTTTGCCATATTGTTATTTGTTGCAGAGACAAATGGTATTGTTCTATTGTTCTGTGTATATCATGTGCTTTTATAAAGTAGAATTATCTGAAAAAAATACAAATTTTACAATGATAAGATACCATAACTGAGGAACTATGGAATATAATATGAAATGAACTTTTCAGTGCAATTCTTTAAAAACTGGCTTTTAAAAAAATTTAACCTGATAAATGAGTGATTTTAAGTGACTGATGTCACTTTTCTTTTTTTCTTTTTTCTTTTTTTTTTTGGAGGGGGGTATTGTACCCGGGACTGAACTCGGGCACTCAATCACTGAGCCACATCTCCAGCCCTATTTTGTATTTCATTTAAAGACAGGATCTCACTGAGTTGCTTAGCACCTTGCCTTTGCTGAGGCTGGCTTTGAACTTGGGATCCTCCTTTCTTAGCCTCCCCAGTCACAAGGATTTTTCTTGAACCAGAGAATAATGGACTGTAAAATGTCCTCCAAAGTTGCATTGCTTTCTTCTTACAGCATGAGCTAGATTTAGATTTCCAAAAAAACACCAGCTATCATCAACTATAGGCATCTCGTGATTAGAGTCTAAGTGTAAGAAGACCACACTGGTTTTTAGAAAGATTTTACATTTTCCACATTTGACACCATATATTTAATAAACTAATCATGTTTATTAACCAGATCTTTCCACAATTATATCATCATGTTCTGTAAGTTACTCAAACTTCTATTATGCTTGCTCACTGTGGTGCTGTCTAAATATTTTCTCTATCATAAGAATAACAGGGGTATCCTGAAAGGACCTAGATGTTATAATTTGATTATGCTTTAATGAGGAGAAACAGGAACAAATTGTCATTTTAATATATCAACTGGCAACAACACAGATGGCTGTCTCTAATAAGCAATCATGAAGAGTTTAAAGAAGGGACTGTTTATTTACCTAAGCAGCTAGAGTTAAGCAAACCAAGAGTAAGGTTACCATTTATAGGACAGGATGGAAAACAAGCAAAATGTAACTGAAGAGAGAAAGACAAGGAGCTGGAGCTTTAAGGAAGTCCTAAGACACTTTTAGACTTCTGTGGTGAAATGAAGTCTTTCTTCATGCCAACCCATTCCAGTCCTGAATTGTATCCTGAATGGTGGTAGAACATGCCACCCAAAGTATGCCACTTTGATGTAAGAATTATTTTGAGGTAAAAGCACTAGAAAAAAAGAAAACATACAAGAAGAGCACTCGAGCATTCCTTTTTCTTCCTGAAAGCAGGAGATGAAATTCAGGTGAAAGATGCCCTCCCCGTACCAGGAACCAAAAAAAATTCTTATCACCAGAGAAAGGGAATTGAGGCCCAGGGAAATCTCACCATTAACCTTATTCAACTGAGCATTATCTTCCTATCTCTTTTCCATTATTAACCACCCAAGTCCAAGCCCCTCTATCTCTTCACAGTTTCACAATATACTAGTCTTGTCTTGATATATAAGCTTTTGATTCTAACTGCTTCTTTGGGTCTGCATTTACCTATGAGGTTCTGGTTTGCATATTAAAATGTACGCTTCACTCAAGTTTAATGTATCATGACAATTAATCTTCAGGCCCCAGCCAGATACAGAAAGTGGGGAAAGGTAAAGTTGTACATGTCCTATAGTACCCCATTAAACAAACAGTGAGGCAAAGGGAAAGAACCCTGTTGATTTGGTCTATAAATTCAGTCTCCTCGGATATAATCAGGATGAAGAAGATTAGAGACTGAATCTGATAAAGAAAATGATTCTGTATGGAGGGATCGATATTTTGTCTTTTTCAATATTTCTTCCAACCTTCCTCTTTCTCTGTCCCTTGTGTGGTTCAAAAAAATACAGTTGTCCCCTTTTATTCCTGGGAAAATGGTTCTAGGACTACATTCACATGCACAAAATACTAAAATCTTCAGATGCTCAAGATACTTAAATAAATGTCATACCACACAATATGTGTATAATAAATTTTGCACATACTCCCATATATTTAAAATCATCTTCCAATCAATTATAATTATGAAAATGCAAATGTTTTGTAAATAGTTTACATACCATATTTTTTAGGGAGTAATGACTAGAAAAACAGTTAAGTACATGTTTAGTACAGATGCAATATTTTAAAACTAGATTTGATCCATGTTTGGTTAAATCCATTGATGTGGAGCCCTCAGATAAGAGGGACCACCTGTATACAGTTTGAAATTTGGGCATAAGTAAGTCATGCTGCTTTATCCTCTAAAGGTCTAACTTGGCCATGGAGAATATGTGCTTTCTACTGATCCTGCTGATTCCAAGACTTGCTGACCTACACCAATGCCACTCCTGAAAGTTTGTCTAAAATACTGAATTAGAGGTTGTAGTATGTTAGGGGGTTTACCTGTGCTCTCTTACCTGGTTCTTTCGATAGCAAATTTAATATGTTGAACTATTCAGGATTATAGAGAGAAAACAGAAATGATCTGTACTGAGGATCTCTGGAAATCTCACTTACAATGCACTCTGTGGTACTTCATTGTTATAATTTTTAGTTTTCTTCATAGGTATTCACACTAGTCTTTCTAGGAGTATGAAAAAATGCTTGTGTGTGTGTTGCCTACATATTTATACACACAAGCAGACACGTATACAGCCATCTATTTAATATCTATTTTCATTGTCAAAAAATCTACCAAATCAGGAATGAAATGTTTCATATAACTCATTCAAAATTTGCCCTCTTCATAAACAACTGTATTCCATGTGGTCTAAAGACACTCTACTTTTCATTACTTTTTGATAAAGGGGAGAGAAAATATTCCAGCCATGCCCATCACAATACTCCTCTAAAACCACATTGATGGATCGATCACAGTTCTTCCTTTGTATTTCATCCAGAGACCAACTACAAGGAATACTCAATTCTCTCTGGAGATGAAAACAAAACAAAACAAACAGAAACAAGTGCAAAAGGGACATAAATCTGGAACATTCTATTATCATACTTTCCATATCTTCCCTTCCCTCTGTTTCATAAAGAAAACCAATTTACAGTTAATGGGAACAAAGTTAACATACAATAAAATCCAGTTTATTTGTACCAGAGTATATTAGTTTTTATGGCTGCTGTAATGAAGTACCACAAATTGGGTGGCTTAAAACAAAAGAAATTCGATTTTTCACAGTTCTTGAGGCTGGGAGTCTGAGATCAAGGTATCCTCAAGGCTCTATTGTATATGAAGCCTACAGGGGACTGTGTTCTTGTCTCTTCCCAGCAACCAGCTATTTGTAGGTTGACTTTCTCTGGCTTGCAGCTGAGTGACTCCAATTTCTCCCTGTGTCATCACTTGGTGTTCTACCTCTGTGCATCTGTCTTATACAGCACTCTATAGTGAACATCCATCATAGTGTAATAAGGGCTCAACCTATTCTTTGCCTTAACTAATTACAACTTAAAAATACTCATTTCTAAATAAGATCACAATCTGAGTCACTAAGGAGTAAGGACTTCAACATATCAGTCTTCCTTGGGATAGAGAGTAGAGGCACAGTTCAGTCTACAACATGGGATGAGAAGAATATGAAATAGTTTTTTTAAAAATTATCATCGCATATTTATTTTATTTCTAATTTTTACAGACTTCATTTTGATTCATTGTATACAAATGGGGTACAAATTTTCATTTCTATGGTTGTGCATGATGTCCATTCATACCACTCATGTTAATCATACATGTACATAGGGTAATGAGGTCTGTCTCATTCCACCATTTTTCATATGCCCTCCCTCTCTCCCTCTCATTTCCCTCTTCATAATCTAAAATTCCTCCATTCTTCTCTCACTCCCTACCCCCTCAACCCAATTCTTAATCATCATCCACTTTTCAGGGAAAACATGTAGCCTTTGTTTTGGGGGACTGGCTTATTTCACTTAGCATGATAATCTCCAATTCCAAATAGGCTGGGAAAGAAATATTGGAATCCTTAGATTCAGTATGCCTGTTGCCAATTTTATGAAAAAAATAATCTCTCAATAGCCAGTCATAAATGTTTGAGATAGAAAAGCTAATAAATAACATTTATGGCCTCAGTTTACTAAAAGTAAAATAAGATCAATAAACCTCTAGTTTTAGGCATCCCTAGTGTGCATCATCAATGACCTCTTGTCTTTCCACAGTAACAACCATATTTGCCCAATGTAAGATCTGTTATTAAATGATCCTACCGCTTAAAGCCTGTTCAAGAGTTGTGTGTCTTCTTAGTACACGAGACCTATACCAATAAAATTAGGGTCCATTGCAAGCTGAAGGTTCTGTCAGATTAGAAATACACTACCAGAATTCTTAACCCTGCACTCCTTTTACCATGCCTGCAAATGAATTAGTTAGGCAAAGTTTACTTCTGTCTAGTTCAGGGTTTCTCATGATATATTCTAAATAAAATATCTGAGATGATTTTTGAAATCCCTCAGTACCCAAGAAATGGGAATGACATACATAGTTATCAATCAATGAATAAAGAACATGTAGAATATATACACAATGTAATACCATTCAGTCATAAAAATGAATGGAAGTCCATCATTTGCAATACCACAGATCAAACTGGAGATCATTATGCCAAGTGGTATATGCCAGACATAGATAGTACCTCATGATCTGATTCTTGTAGAAATCTAAGAGTAGATCTCACACAAGTTGCGAGTAGACTGTTACTAGAAGCTGGGGAAAGTGGAGGTGGAGATGGGGAAAAGTTGATCAGTGAATACTAAATTACCCTTACATATAAGATTGGTGTGTTACTGCAAAATAGAGGTGATTATAGGAAACAGTAGTGTACCGTACATCTCAAAAAACTAGAAAGCAATTTTTGAAAAATTTTAATGAAAAACTGAAGATTTGAGGAGATAGATATGCATCAATTAATTTCAATGTCACACAATGTATATGTTTTGAAACAAGATACACATGGTACCTGCTAACACATACAATTTTTACGTTTTCATTTATCTGTTCAAATAAATTTTAAAGTCATTTTATTTTTCTTGAAATTTCTTTTTTGTTCTTGATTTAGATCCAAATTACACAACCTTTAGAAAAAAACAATAAAATATTCTCTTATTCAAACAAGAAAAAAGTTTCTAATCTATCAGGCCTCATCCCTATCTATTTAATAAGAATCTATGAATTAATTTTGTACTAATTTACATGAGATTTGTGTCAACAGTGGCAACTACATGCAAGAAATAATATGGGGCAATTTCAAGACAGTTTCCTAAATTAAAGAAGCCTTTCCTAACAGATCACATATTGTATGATTAAATTTTCATAGTATTTAAAAATAGGAAAAAGCACATGTAGAGGAGGCTGTGGTTACATCTCAGTGATACAGCACTTGCCTAGCATAGGTGAGTCACTGGGTTCGTCCTCAGCACCCCATAAAATAAATTTAAAAAATTAATTAATTAATTAAAAGTATAAAAATTTTAAAAAGCATATGTAGAGAAACCGGATCAGTATTTTGCAGGAATTGGAGTTGGGGTAAAGGGTTGGTTACAAAGCAGTACAGGAAATGGACATGAATCTTACACTTGTTCTATGCCATGATTGAGCTGGTGGTTACAAAACTGTGTGTACTTGAAAAAATTCAGAACTATAAATGGGCTTAAGGAGTCCACTTCACAGAATGTAAGATCTAACTCAATTTTAAAATAAATTCATTACTTGAATATTGCTACTTTTCCCTGCACTTTCTGAAATTAATGTTGCTGCTACATTCTTTGTCTTGGATAATTTAAAGTCTTGTCTTTTCATGTTAAGGTATTTCTATTAACATTACAAAATGCCTATCTTTTTTGTATTTCATGATTTGTCTCATTTCATACTTTCACCTTTTATGGTAATAAAGTTGTAATTCATGTTTTAGTTTTGCTTGGACTTGCCTTGTATCATTGTTCATAGTTTTCTATGCAACTTTATATAATTGTTTCCTTTTATATATTTCTCTTATATTCAGCAATGAGTTAGGAATATTTACACAGACAATATACAAGCTTTTTCTTTTGCTAGGTAAGTTTAATATCTTCCCTACACTCATTATTATGAAATGAAGACTGCAGAATCATATTTAGTCTTGGTGGCATTTTGAACTCAAAGTGGTAAAAAAATGGTGAATATACCACTTAGGATTTCCCAAATATGAAAGCATTCTGTGTTTTCTATCAGCTAAAAACACAGATAAAGTTTTCTATCCTGCTGCAATTGCTTATGCCCATTTGACTGTCTTCCTAAATGCATTTGACAGTGTTGATGATCTGTAAAAGATATTACCATAGTGATATCCTCACAGAGATTTGTGAAAATAATGCTCTGATAGTAAGGAAAAGCCCACATTTAGTTATGTAGTCCCAAACCATACATTTTATTTAGTGCATGTGTAAGGAACCATATGCTTCAGTGAATGTAATGATGAATTATAAACCACCCATGAAAACAAGTACGAATGAGGAAGCAAGAGGAAATGAGAAGCTAATACAAATCAAAGTGCAAGGCTGAAATAAATTGAAACTACTGTGCCTTCGTTTTTAATACCGTTTGTATTTTTTATTTTTAAGGAGAGTCTTATGTTGGAAAAGTTAACTAATTTTGTATTCTACTTTGACTTGGTTTCAAGAAGAGCATGAATGGTTTGTGTCATTATTCCAAGTATTCTTTTATAGCTTTCTTTTTGTTTTAGGATTTATATCATATATTTCATATTAGGTAAATGCTATCATTTTTTAAACATATGATAATTATTTTCTAACCTTGTGGGATTGTTTTGTGATATAAAGTTTCTAGGGAATTAAGAATTGAAAGATTATCACTCCTGGAGACTTCCATAATGAATTAGTTAATATTCTTCTATAGCTATGATTATGATATAGAAATCTTGCCAATTCACCATATATATATGCTTTATTTTATACTTAGTAGGCAAAGTCTCAATTTTTTATGATTTTTGCATAGATTTAAGATCTATACTTAATAGTGGTAAACATTCCTGAACTCCAAGGGTAAAAGCAAGAAGAATTTAAGAAGCAGAGTAAAAGAAAATCTGTTAGCATATAAAGATGTATTGGCTTGTTCTATTCCGTCTTTGTATTTATGTCATATTCTCTTTAGTTTCTGTGGTAAATTACAGTTAATAATAGGTCTTGCAAATATTATTCAGAGTAAATTCCATTGTTAAAGTAAACACACATGGAAAAACCCATATGAAAAATTATCTATTCTTCTTATGGATACTTTGTATTGTACTTTGCATTTTGGATGTATAATTAAAATTATACATCATGGCTGAATCTAAATGTTTCCAGTTCAATTATATTAATTGTTTTCATATTTTGATATGCTCTATTAAAGATTGAAAATAACAAATACATTTTTTTAAATATTAATGTTTGAAAAGAGAACATAACAGATTTGAAAATATTTAATAGACTCTTAATGTCAGCACAGGAGGTCACCACTGTCCTGACTGGCACTACATGTACCCTTTGGTAACTGTCCAGGCATGAAAGTATCTGAGAAATGATTACTGAAATTAACCAATGGAGAATTTGGGGATTGTCGAATATTTTAATCAAAGTGGCATATCATTAAAAAGCATAAGCAAAATACCCAGAGTCATATAAAACTTTTGTAGCCATAGTGGTGGTGGAAGGGGAAGATATTCAAAAGGACAGATGGGGGAAGCTAGTTGAAAATTTTTTAAAATGTGGATTTCTATGAGAAAATAGGTATAATTTTTGTTTTATTTTGTGGAATAACATTAATAATATCTACAGAAACTTTCAGGGAAAATATCCATTGTTTAGATGAGGTTTGAAATATTGTGTGTCTTCACAAGGGATAGGATTTTCAATCAAGGCTGACAAGCTTATATTGTCAAGAGTGACACAGGCCAGTTTCTGACTTTGTCAAAACTCTATAACCCTGTGATTCCTTTTTTGTAACTAGTAAGAGAATCCTGGGAGCCATAACAGGAATAGGGAGGGATTATCTGAGAATACCTCCATATATCTCTTCCTACAAGGGGCACAATTGACCATATGCTGTGGCATGTCCCCTGGAAATTCCCATGCTATTTCTAAGGCCATGACTCCCGGGAATAAGTGCAGCAGAGGTCCTGAAGCCCACAGATTCCTTATCCACTCAACTCCATTCCATTCCAGGGGAATATGGAAAGCCATATTCAGCTATGGAAAAAATTCAGGAAACTTTTTATCATTGAAGAACATTACCTAGAAAGAAAGACTGTCTAAGATAATTTTGTTCATTAATTTGTTTTGTCCTTTTACATCAGATTAGCATTGTGCAAACTAAGGTCCCCCCTCCTTATTCCTTTTAACACAACTCTTTCCTATGATTGATTTCTGGACATTTCATCTCTTCCTTGCATCTGCTTCTCAGAGGACCTAGATTAAGAATGTTGAATGATATTTCTATTTCTAAAGAAGATCTGAAACTTTTATGCAACTTCACTGATAAATTATTCTCCTGGAAATTCTACATATGTGACATTATACAATTGGATATATTTTCCTTCACACACCTATCTTGAGAGTTTATAACGTAAAAGAGAAAAATTTGTTATATCAGAAATATCTGTCCAAACTTTACCTGGGATTATAATTGTAAAATTCATTGAGACAAACACATACACACACAAACACACACACACACACACACACACACACACACACACACACTTTTGCCAGTATATGAAATGAGGACTACTACTAGAATATTTCATAGATAAATAATATGAATTAGAACTTCAGAGTAGAAATGAGAGATAACTTTAGAGATCATAGAGACCAACTTTCTCATTGCACATCTAAAAAAATGGAGAGCTGAGAAATAAAGCACTTTACCCAAATTAAAACAGCTTGGTACCTATTCAAACAGAAAATATGCATTGAACTTTTACAATGTACAAAGCACAGTAATGGGCACTTACATGGAAATTATAGCATTTAAACTGCAAAGTATCTCCCCATAAGGAAGACATTAATATCATTACACATACTTAATTATCTGAAAATATATTTCTTTAAGTTATTTAAGTAACTTGCTTTAGTTTCACATTAGAAAGTTCTCAATAAACATTAATTCACATATTATAAGCTAAGGTTTGAATGAAGTCCTTGATGGTTGAAAACCTCACAACTTATAAAAAAACAAAACTTCATATCAAGTGTATAACTTTCTGTTAATTTATTTCACTGGAACCATCTTATTTAAAATACTGCAAGTGAAAATGTAACAAGTTTCCCATCAAATAAGTACTGTATATCTCCTTTGCAGAGTTAGTCTGTGTTGTTTTATGTATAAGCAGAGTTTGTTAAACATCAAGCTCAACCCGTATTTTTAAGTGGATGAACAAATTAAAGGGTTAAAAAATGATGAGTTATTTGTCTTATATTCTTGAAAACTCATTAAATAGATAAATAATGCACTATTTAGATACCCCTTTGCTTGTGTGACTCTTATCTGAAACTCGAGGGGCAAGAAGTGGCTCAGACTTCTTTTTTTCAGATATTATAATATTTGGATATATATAATGAGACAATATTGGGGATGGGTCACAAGTCTAAACATAAAATTGTTTATGCTATTTATATACCTTACACACATAGCCTGAAGGTAATTTTATATCTCTAGTGTACCTGTGTTTTGTTTGTGATACATTACATGAGATCAAGTGTAGAATTTTATACTTGTTAAGAGTTGGAATTCCCAACTTTTTTGGATTTTGGAACATTTCAGAGTTTGGATTTTCAGTTTATTGATGTTTAATGTATAGATAGTTGTTATTAAATTGCCAGTTTGAGAAAAGATGTCAATATGGACCATGGAATAACTAGAACTTAATGAGATGTAATGTCTTGCTTTGAAACAGTATAGGCAAACATGTCTTTATTTAGCTGTCACAACATGCTGTCAATGTAACAACTTGTCATATTCTCAACTACTCATTTTTAATTAAATCATTTTATTTTCCTCTTGCTATATATGTTGTCACATAGACAGACAGGAGAAAGAAACTGTGACCAAAATGTTCTAATAATTGCATGGACTCAGAGTCCATGGTTTTTGTCTTTCCTATCATCCAACATAGTAATTGACCTATCTTAAAACAATTAAGAGTTTAATCAAACTCTTCAAAAATGTGGATATCACTGTTAAAACAGCAGAATTGTGTATCCACACTATTGATCAACGTTTTTTGACCTTTGTGTCCTCAGCTAATCTTATAGAACTAGGCCACATATGGTGTAGAAAGAGCTTCACAGTTCCGTTCAATGAATATATGAAGAAATTGATACAGTGTGATGCTAAAGGCAGAAACTAAATAGAACTCTACAGTAGAAAATTCCCTTATGGACTTTGTTAAATGGAAAAAGAATTGCAAGGAATCCTGTGTGTGTGTGTGTGTGTGTGCCTCTGCACATGCAGATGTGTGTCGGACCATGTTCCTAGAATAGACTTACAGTGAGGTTTTAAATGAGGATTGTGTGAGATCTTGGCATGAAAGGGAAGCACCATTTCAAAAATCTCCCTTACCTTATTCTTGCCCAATTCTGTGTCTTTATGGTCCATAGGCATTCATAATCCATATCATTCCATCCCAAAGGAACTTGTAAAATTTGTTTACCTTTCTACCATACCTTAGATCCCTGTATAACAGATTGTTTGTTCTTAATATTAAGCTATTTTCACAGATACAATAAATCATATTGAAACAACAGAACAAATGATTAAAACACGAACAAAAATGCACATAACTAGACTCTTCACATTGCAGATTTATTACTTGTGACAAACATATGAGGTAGATACTTTAATGCCATTTCATAGATCAAGAAACAAAGATATGATACTTAGCTAATTGTACTAGTACTGTACTTTGCTGAATGTAACCTTGAAATCATGGGCTGTATGAATACAGAAGAGATCATAGAATTCTTGTCATTCTTATCTTCATATTAAATTAATGATATTAAAAATATAGGCTGTAGGTGGGGTGTGGAAGCACATGCTTGTAATCCCAGTGACACAGGAGGCTGAGGCAGGAGAATGGCAAATTTGAGGCCAGCCTCAGGAACTTAGCAAGGTCCTAAAACAACTTAGTGAAACCTGTCTCAAAATAAAAAATAAATAAAATAAAAAGGTGTGGGGATGAGGGTCAGTAGTTAAGTACCCCTTGAATTCCAGTACCAAAAATAAAAATAAAAATAAAAAATAACATACTTTATGATAACTCTAAGAAATAGGCTCACAATTACAAAATCTTTCCTTATGCAAATTAATCTGTGTTTTCACATATTCCAGATATTTTAAGACTTTTCACTCTTCTGGACAAAAATAGTGCTGTTTTTACATTGAAACATTCCGGTTTTTCTTTTCTGTTTCCCTATTAGAACTCCATTTCCTATTATGACTCCATTTAAAAAGAGAACATTTGCTTTATGTTTGCATAGATAAAAGGTACATTTAGTAGTTTTATAAAGAAGGTTGTAAAAGGTGATTTCAAGTCTTCACATATTGAAAAACAGAAAATATCTCATAGCTTTAATGGCAATGTTAAACATTTTCTCTGTCTCCTCAAGGTAAAGAAGTGAGTTCTGCTAATGTTGATTCTCATCAGGAAATAGTGGTTATCTGCTTTTTTACATTATAAAAACTAAGGAAACATTAGAATTTATTAGAATCAAAATGTCAGGTAGAATTGCAAGTGCTTGGTCCTGAATATACATTTCTGCTTTGTCTCATCATGGAAAAACTTCCAGGTGTTACAAGATATATTCCTATAGCTGAAAATTTAATTTCAGTACCCACAAAATTGTATTTTTTTTTTGTCTCAGAGATTAGAATACAAAAAATCCTATTTTGTTGGAAGGAGTTTTATAGTCTCACTTGAAGAGAGAAAAATAAATGCCAGATTATGTGGCTTTCCATGGAACAATCTCTTTTGCCTTCTTTAATTTTTATTTTGTTGATTGAGTTTAATTGACAGGTTAAAATTTTATGTATTAATAGTAAACAATGTGATGATTTGGTATTTGTATATATTGTGAAATGACTAAATCCAGCTATTTAACATATATATTACATTGTAGGTCTAACCTTTCCATTAAAATATTCTCAAGAAAAGAAAATGCACTAAATACTTAAGTGATTTCCTTACATCCAATGAAATGCAAGAATCAATGAATTACCCCTAATGATATTGTTGAGGTTTTAATATGGCTTATCTGGTCTGATAATATTGACAGGTGTTCCCCAGTATAACAGCATTGAATGCTGGTGTCCATCATTAAGAAGAATTAATGTCTTTCTTGCAAAACCTGATTAGTTACCTTGAGAGTAGTTCAGGCTTCCCCTGTGTGTTCTCCCTTTCACATGTGCCTGCTTTTCCTTCTGTTTTTCCACCATGTTATGAGGCAGCATTAGGCCCCAGCCAGATGCAGCTGACAGATGTTGGATTTCTAACCTCAGAATCATAAGTCAAATAAACTTCTTTCCTTTATAAATTAACCAGTATCAGGCATTCTGTTATGTAGAGAGAGTTTACACTAAGACAGGCATATAAAATTAATGAATAAAATGTAAACCTGAAACGATTCACTATCCTGAACCAATTCTGGCAAGTGTAGACTAATCAGGCCCATTTCTTAGGCTAATTTTCATTCCATACAGTGAATTATTTCTACAAAAAGTGGATGAATATCAGAGGAAGCAACTACTAAGTCTGCTTTTTGTGCTGTAAAAAACTCAAAAATTTATGCATTGAGATATATCTGACTCTTAGAAAACAGATTGACATGCAAAGTTGGTGTCTGAATATCAGAGAAATGTTTTGTGACTTAAAGTTAGTTCTACATGTCTTCCACCCTAAGCTTGCATAACTATCATGAATATTAATTTTGCTATTGTTATAAATGTCCCAGATAATTCCTCGGTGCTTTCATTTCATGAATATTGCCAGAAACCCAAAACTTTATATCCTTTGTCTTTATCTTGTGGCAAAAGTCTAGTGATCTTGTCTTAGGACAAGAGAAGCTGCTGCTTAAATAGTGCAATACTTGGTCAACTTAGTTTTAAAGCGTCTCTTAAACTTGATCTCTTGCTTTGTGCAAACTACATTGATCACTAACACAATGTTTTCATAAATAAACGTTATGTTTATTTAATTTAATTACAATTCTCCTTTTTAAATAACACATTTCTATGCATTATTGTAATATTTTTAATTCTATCATGTAATTAATGACTGTGTGGTCTCTTTATGAGAGCTATCTATGCACAAAACATTTATTGACTATCTTCTAGAAAGTCCGACATTATTTATCAGTAAAAAGTAAATTTAAAAAACTTGCTGGGGATGGTTTCAAGCATGGATACAGACATCGAAATTGGTGATTTCTTCTAATATTTGCAGTTCACTGTAATTGATGTTTCTTCAATAAAGTTTAAACAAACAGCTTCTAACAAAACACTGAGCAGGGATCTATTGCATTTGTAAACTGATGCTTAGATTTGCAAAGCCTCTTATAACAAAAGGATTAAATTTAATATGGTAATTCTGTGTTGGAAAAGGTGATCATAGGTAAACTAGTTCAAAACAAAAATATTTTAAAGTAAAAAATAAATAAGTGAATAAGCCACTTGACCTTGATTTGAAATGCAGTGTCTTAACAACTCAATATGGATTAAATTTCTTTCTTTCTTTTGTACTCAGATCTCTTTATTTCATAATATATAAGAGGTTAAGAAAATTCCTAATAAATATGGTTCAGAGAATGACTGAGTACTGAGTACATACTAACAGCACAAGGCCATAAAAGTCCTTGATGGAAAACTTCATGGAAGTAAGCAATGTCTAAAACAGAGAAATTCATCATTAACAAGTGATTTCAACAAGTAAACTTGCTACCTCAGATGACCATGTTTATTAAACAAGAGATCTAAGGAGAAAGATCACTTGAATTTGCATGATTTATTTATATCCACTTATATTTCTTTCCAGAAATTCAAGATGGCAAAAGAATGAATAATTTCTCATTAGCTTCAAAAATCTTTCAGGATCTTTTTCTTTCTTGATAAACAGATTTCTTATTTGGACATATTTTGCTTTATTAAGTCAAATAGATAGTCTATTATGACAGGTATACTGGCTTTCAGTAAAGGTTGAGTTTCTCCTTACTTTTGAAATACAATATTTTTAAAAGAAAATCAATATTATTTAAATTGTTTCATATAATACCATGTAGCCTGTGGAAGTGGACTAAAAAATGTCATAAAAAGCTATTTGTTCCCTTCTCTCTTTAATGCCAATAGATGGAGACTTCATCAGCTCTTCATCAGCTTTTTCATCATTGTGTCATTAGAATATACCTGAGTCAATTTTCTATTTCCTTTTCAAAACTTAGTTTCAGCAAATGAAATTCTTACACAAAATGTTAATTGTGCTTCATGCTAATTGTGCTTAATGAAAGATAAGATTTCTAATGCACTTCACTCCCCTAATTTGGGGGTTCCATGTGCATTTATTGATGAGAATAAGGTCCTTCTTCCCTCTTTCTTGCCCAATTCCTCTCTCACTCACTACCATTTGTTCCATATCTTGCCTGAATTTAAAGATGGTGGTGAGAGAAGGGAAAACAAAAGCAAACAGCCAAGTTCTCATTTCACCTCTGTTCTTTAGTGGTCATTTGCATGGGTACTTCATGGGTTCCTCTGAAGTAGTGCCACTTCCTCTGGCTTCCAATCCCCTCTTGGGGGCTAATCTTCTCTAGGTGTACCTCACACAGCTTCTGCTTTATGGTCCTGCCATTGTAGTCTAGCAGGAAGTGTGAAGCAAGATTTCTTTTAACATGATCATAGTCATAAAGAGCTACATATAGTTTCTTAACTAATCTCTCATGTTTCATGATACTATTTGCAGTTGTCACAAGGAAGTGCAGTTATCTACCAACTCAGCAAAAACCTCCCACAACATCCAACCTATTCTCTGTCTTCTCTGTTAATCCCAACTATTCCTCCAAAGACTTGTCATCAACAACTGGTGTCTTTATTTTTATTTATTTATTTATTTAAATTTTTAGTTGTTGATGGACCTTATCTTATACATTTATTTATACTTGGTGCTGAGAAGTGAACCCTGTGCCTCACATTATACACTCTCCACTGAGCCACAACCCCAGCCCACAGTGTCTTTAGATACCAAAATATGCTTAGCTAAGTCCATGACCGCAGGACATCTGCTTCCAATTCTGAGTGGTCTCCTGGAAAGCCCTGTCATCGGATCTGGGCTCGGAAATCACCTTCATCCTTCGTTTCCTGTGAATGACAATTGATCAAGAGTTTGAAGGGTCATTTGTAGAATGACGATAATTTCCCTGAAGGATATGTCTCCAGAAACCCTCAGTTTAAATCCTCTTCTTTATCCTTTTTATCACCTTCATAAGTAAGGGTTTTCAAAAGTTTTGGAAAAAAAAAATACTGAACTGTTTCCTTGGAAATTTGTATTTTGGCTTGGTTCCCAACTCAATTTAGAAGCTGACATCTATTCTATCACAGCCATTCACAGGAAATTTCCAAATTAGCATCCTGTCACAAATGTTTCAGAATTATTCTCCTGGGAGAGAAGGGGTGGGGGACCTTACTGTCATTTGTTATTAAAAAAAAAAAAAAAAAAAGAGAGACGGAAAGAAAAATTAAATGAAGAAGGTGGGAATATTTTTTCTTCCTGCACTCATTATCATTGTAGTTCATGGAAGGTAATAAATTACCAAATGAAAAAATTAAGTTAAAGTATGGTGGGATAATGTACTTTTTAAAGGTGTTTTTTAAAATTTTTAGAATAACATAGCAATCACATGCCACACCCACAACGGGAATGTTTAATAGCTGCTTTCTAATGGTAAAGAAACCTATAAGTAAACAACAAAAAAAATCTGAATAAGTATTTCAGGGCTTTTGCCTTTATTTTTTAATTTTCTGCTGGGTTACAACCTCCATTCTCACAAATCCTGCCAACCAGAGACTGGAGAGGACTCTCGTGTCCTACACAACATTGCTACAATATTGTCTCTTTTGAAGTATATTGCTCTGAACCTGGAATTAGAAATGCATATTTTGGTGTCACACTCTTTACTCTTTGGTCCTGTCACTAAAGTTTAAATGCCCTCAGACATTAGAAGGAGGCTTTTTATATTTTTTTCTTTTTAACCTCATTTTCACTCTCTGAAAGTCTAAATATGCCTAACTAACGACATTTGTTAAGGTTGGCATTTTAAAATGCCATCAAATCTTCACAGTGTAAAGGATCTTTCACAGTTTAAGAAAACTCACACATAGAGTAGATTTGTTTTTGACCAATTAGTCAGTTTAGATATCTCACAAAACGCAGGATCCCTTCCAGGCAGCGCATACCTAGTTAAGATTCAATTGCTTTGACAAGGAAATGCCAGGATTCTGCCTTTTTCCTGTGTATGTCTATGTATGTTTTAAAAAATTCAGGAGACACAAATCTTCAAAGATATTTCTTTTACAAAGTGAAATGTATTTGGGTATCATATTGACTTATGTCTGCAATTGAAAACCACCTTGAAATACCTGATTAAAAACCTGCTAATTTCTCATCACAACCTCTGCTAAGAAAGAGTATAAAAATACAATACAATTTAAGTGATGTAACACTGAGTGATCTATACGAGAAGAGTTTGCAAACTTAAGACATTGCTTAAATTTTTATTGATAAAATAAAAAAGGCTGTAATTTTCTAATTTTATTAAAAAACATCATATTTTTATCAATTTCTAAACCAGACTTAAGAATTCATTCCAAATGACAACTCAAATCCTGAGATATTACAAACAGTATTAGTAATTCCATCAAAAGTTGGGTGTTTTCTTTATATCTATATATTTATAAAGGGTAACTATATTTTTGTGTCTTATCCTCTTATTTTTAGACCATCATTCTGTGATACTCAAATCACACTCAAAATTCCCAGTCTACTTTTTATTTAATAATCATTGTCAAAATTTCATGTATGGTGCTGTAATATGTGTAAATATATTGATTATTCAGTGGGTAATACGTAGAAGGTTTAGAAGGAGATAATCCTGAATAAGCTGACATGTACGCAGCTTTGATTTCTTCTTTGTCGAGTTTGAAAATCAGGATTTTGAGAGCAATACTTAGATTCAGTGAAGAAATTAATCCTTAAGAATAATTGAATTTGGGTTATTTTTATAACCTGAATTTATGCCTATAGTTAAAGGATTTGTTGATAGTGTAAAAAAGCCTGTGCTCGACATTTATTTTTAATTTGAATATAAAAATATGTAATTGTCTATACCTGGTTTTAGCAAACTTTCCTGTAAAGGGATGAGAAGTAAATATTTTAAAATTTGTGGCCAGGTGGTCACTATTGCATCTGCTCAGTTCTTAGCATTTTAACATAAAAGTATTGTTAAATGATAGTATGTCTTTCAATAAAATTTTATTTCAACCACAGGTATAATGAATGTCTTGGTCTAGAGGCTATAGTCTGCTGCCTTTAATGTAATATATTATTATAGAAAAAAAGTCCAGTTCTATTATACAGAGTGTTTCTTATGCTTATTTTTAATTTTTTCACATTATTAAATTGGAAATAGAAGAAAGCAAAGGATTTGGGGGAAGTTCTGCTTTAAATTAGTTTCTGTTTATGCTCCTTTTCCCAGTCATATGGGAATCCTAGTCAAAATGTTTTGGTCCTTTAGAATGTCTTTTGAAAATTCTCTTGAATTAGAATTTCACTTCTATAGGTTATTAGAGAGGTAGGAAGAAGCTGTTTCAAGCATGCCTTAGGGTTATAGGCTGTATTTACTAAGGACTTAAAAGAAATAATTAAGTTTAGACAACTTGGGCTGATGCATGATCAGATAAGAGAGGAAAATGAATCTCTAAATTCCAGAACTTGCAGACTGATTAGATATAATTGTTTCTTTATCTACATCCAATTAGTATGGCAAAATAAAGGCAAATAATAACCCAACCTTAAAAGGTATGCATGGATTAAGGCACTCACATTATACATTTTAGTTTTGAAAAAATGACTCCCAGAAATTTTTAATGGGTTGTTGTTAATATTCAGCTACGATCAGTTTTCCCAATAAAAGCTCAGAAATAGAAAAAGCAATTCTAAAATTCATGTAGAATAACAAAAGTTTCTCAATAGTCAAAGAAATCCTGAGAGAGAACTAAACTGGAAGAGAGGCATCAAGCTTTCTGATTAAAAAATGTATTACAGAGCTACAATAGTTAAAACAGCATGGTACTGACATTAATGCAGACTTATAGACCAGTGGAATAGAACAAAGAGCCCAAGGAAAAACCCTTTGACAATGGTAGAACACACAATGAGAAAGCACAGCGTATTCAAAAAATGTTATTAAAAAAACAAACAAACTAGATATCCACATGCAAAAGAATCAGGCCTTTATCTTAAGTCATAAGCATAAATGAACTCAAAAGGTGTAAAAGAGTTAAACATAAGACCTGAAACTATTATACTACTATAAAAAACATGGGAGAAAATCTTTTTTATATTATTCTAAGCCAAAATTTATTGGATATAATATGAAAATCAAGGCACAAAAGCAAAAACAATGTGGAACTACATCAAACCAAACACTTTTGCATAGCAAAGGAAGCCATCAATAAAATGAGCAGCAAGAAAGATTTGATGAAATGGGAGAACAATTTGCAAACCATTTATAAAATAGGGAGACAATGTTCAAACTATATGAGAAACTTTTGTAACTCAATAGCAAAAAAGAAAAAAAAATAGCAACTAAACCAGGGACAAAAAACCTGAATAGATAGTGTCCCAGAACAGAAGTCTGATGGATGAATAAACACCTTATGACAAGACTCAAAACTACCTGTCAGCCAGTGAGTGGTGGCTCATGCCTGTAATTCCAGTGGCTCCAGAGCCTGAGTCAAGAGGAACACAGGTTCAAAGCCCACCTCAGCAAATTAGCGAGGCCCTAAGCAATATAGTAAGACTCTGACTCAAAATTTAAAAAATTAAAATGTTCTGGGAATGTGGCTCAGCCACTAATTGCCCTTGGGGGCAATCCTTTCTACCAAAACAAACAATCATCATCCGATTAATAGGGAAAACATTTGGCCTTGCATTTTTTGAGATTGACTTATTTCACTTAGCATGATAATCTCTAATTCCATCCATTTATCTGCAAATGCCATAATATTATTTTTTTTATGGCTGAGTAGTATTCCATTGTGTATATATATATATATTCCATTGTGTATATATATATATACATATATATATACACCACATCTTTTTTATCCACTCATCTGTTGAAGGGCATCTAGGTTGGTTCCACAGTCTAGCTATTGTGAATTGAGCTGCTATAAACATTGATGTGGCTGTGTTACTGTAGTTTGCTAGTTTTAAGTCCTCTGGATATAAACCAAGGAGTGGGAATCAGGTTGTGCGGAGGGCGAGGGAAGAATGGAGGATCCTTAGATTATGTAGAGGGTAATGAGAGGTGGAGGGGGTGGGGGCATGAAAACATGGTGGAATGTGTGATTTGATTAAGAAGAATGATATGAATGTACATCATGCACAACCATAGAAATGAAAATTTGTACCCCATATGTGTACAATGAATCAAAATTAAGTCTTTAAAAAAATAAAAAACAAACAAACAAACAACAAAAATGTACCCCTCTCTCAGTAGTGAAATGGAGGCAAAGGACCGACAGCTGACTGTTAAAGAAAAGGAAATAGGTAGATAGCACTTCCCCATCAACCAAGGGAAGGGAAGGATCCTCCTTTCCAACATGAGCAATCACCCCCTGGATGGCTCTTTTCCTGCCTTTTGGTCATCTAGGCATGAGAAGAAAGGAAACCTCAAATCTATAAAGGGGCAAAATACCCCCACTCCCATGGGCACCTGCTCTGGGTCCCTGCTCCAACCCAGAGGGGACTCTCTCTCTCTCTCTCCTTCTCTCTTTCTCTCTCTTACCCCTTAAATTTACTTTCTGCCCTTGCCTTGGCGCTTCTCAGGTGTTTAACAATCTTCAACATCTGGGAACAAGGACCCGATCCTGATTTTCAAGACTGGTATCAGCAGCACCTTTGCTGTCACTGACAAGGCTCTGCATGGCTGATCTGGAGGTAATAATCAAGGCTACTTGACTATGTAGACTTCTTGCCAGCCTCCATGTTTGTCCCTTTCCTACATGATTGCAAAGCTCTTGTCATTATTCCAAAGACAAGGCTGAGGGTGCTGATTCCCTTGTTTTTCACAGTATGACTACACTAAGAATAAAGTTCTTTTCCTGTATTCACCATAACTTGTCCCGTGCCTGGTCTCTTGGGGAGAGCGGCTGAGTCTATTAAGTTCCCCAGAGCCGGGTCTCTCTGTCCTAAGAGTCTGGTATCACTTTCATTTTCCCAGTTAGATTCCATACCTTAATCCTTGACCCTCAAACAATTTAAAGAATAAGAGATAATGTTTTGCTCTCTTGATCTTCTTCCATGATTTCAGTGTCTGGAGAAAGAGAAATATCACTGAAAAATTAGAATATTCAGTTTGGGAATCAGGAATTTTGTCTCTAGACACATTCCTTCCCTATTCTTTGAAAACTGTTATTACATATTATAGCATTGGTGCCATTTTCTTTAAAAGGCCCAAAATTGGGCACTGGGCAAATATTCTTCCAACCTATGTGGCCCACATTCATTTCTACAATACTCTTTTGAATTGATGTATTCTTATACTTCTTGCTAAATTTGCCTTCTTTAAAAAGTGTCTCCCATACAATGGGATATCATTAGTTGAGCTGATTAAATAACTAATCTCTTTGTGATCAGAGTATCAAATCTTAGCAATTCTGCAGCAGTATTTATTTGATTAGCAAGATGTGAGGTAAGTTTGTTTTTAGGGATGGGAGGAGATGGTCAAAATATTAATAGCACTCAGATGGCTGGAAATGTTGGAAAGTTGACTTGGGGTGGCTTTGCCATTCCAAAATGAATTTCCATCCGTAATTTGATTTTGATTTGACATATCGCACATTATAGTTCTGTTATTATTTTATGTGTTATGTCTGCATTTTAATTTCATTTTTCTTTTCCTCTTTCTCTTTAATATGAATGCAGTAAGAGGAATACTTATTTTTTAAGGATTTTAGTATAATTAGCACCACTAACAAGTTGCTCTTCTAATCCCAAAACCACATGCAAAATTTCTTTTTGCAAAACCACTGCTTATAACCAAAAATAGAAGATTTGTGTCTCTCAGTTGGCAAATCCTTAGAACTCTCCACATGATTCTGTAGTCACTATTCAAGGGCCAAGCCAAGGACCTATTCAAAACCTTTAACCTTCAGTCTCTGAGATTACCTGCCAATCTTCTCTTTTTCTATACCACAGAAATTGGCAGGTATGATAATATTAGTGGATTAATAATTTGGCATTTTCCTCTCCATTTGCTTACAACAAATTTCCAGAGAAACATTTTCAGTTTCTCCTAGGATGTGGACTAATAAATAGGGGGGAACTACATCTTGGCAAACTCTGTACTTATGTCAATTGTTTCAAGATTTACAAGAAGACCATCAATGCAAAAAAGCCACCTCAGATGTGGAGACTGAGGAGACTAAGAGATCGTTACATGCAAACCTATCAGATTGTGATGAGCATAACCACAAAATAATCTGGTTACCTAAAGCATCTGTGACTGAGAATATGGCGTTCATTTGATTAAGCCTGATCCTCCTATGTTACGAGTTGTAGCAGTAATTTAGTTCACTAGAAGATTTATTGAGGCACTGATAGTTCATATACAAATGAACTTAAATGGAGTCTTCTATTTGCAGATAAGCATGGTCCCTAGCTCTTGTCTAAATTCTTGATCCAGAAACTCAGATTTATAATAATTAATATTTTATTTCTTAGACATTAATCACTTAAAAAATCTTACTGTGTCAAATATTTCTTCCATCAATTTCCTTTTATTTCAAAGAATTTTTTCTTTAATTCACTGAAATCATAGGAAACAGGATTACCAAATAATTCCACATTCTAAGTCCATAAAAAATTGATGATCTTTATGCTCCTTGATATTTCACTAGCTTCTGATGAAATGGAGCACTTCTACCTTAATGAAAATTATCCCTTTGTCTCACACGACATTTAATTCCCTTAGGTTTCTCCTTATATCTCTGACCAATCCTTTTATTTTTCATTATGTAAGTTCTTACTCATCCATTTAATGTTAACTGTTGGAGATCATTGAGATTTTGAACTCTGCCTTCAATTCTCACTTATTTTTTGCTAAAAGATTTTATCAATTCCTATAAATTCAATCTGTTTGTATTCTAGTAATTCTCCATTGTGTACCTTCAATTTACTTTTTTCTCCTAAGATCAAGACAAATATAGCCATATTCCTTTCTTAAAATCCTAGATGAATGATCTAAATGCTTTTAAAATTGAACTTGACCAGAGACACAGCAACAGAAATATAGACTTCATTAATCCTAAGATTGCTCCTCCTAATATATTTCATGTTTTTCCTTTCTCTTCATTCTGTAGGTCTACCTAGAAATCTAAGAAAATGTTGTAGTGCTTAACTTCCTCTTTCATTCCAATGGTAAAATATTAGTTATATATTATAAAATAATTCTTAAATCACTTTTTGTTACCACTCCTATTAAACTAGTTCAACCACCGGAAATATTTATATGCTTTTATGACAGGTTTCTATGTTTACTCCTTATTCTTTCAAAGTCACTCACAACTCAGCAAGCAAATTTTCTTTAAAATGCAGAATTGATAGATTATTTATTATAAATATCACTACAATTGCCAGTTGCTTTTAATATAAAGGTGATGTCCTGCACAATCTGATAGGTGATCCTGCTTCTACCCTCCTCAGATATGTCCCCAATGCTTCTCAGGATTCAGCCCAGGCTCTACACCTGCCCTCTCCTAGGCTTTGCACAGTTCATTCAACCTGTCTCTCCTTCTTATTTCAAAGCATTTGTCTAGCTTGGTATCCTTTCTTCAGGGAATCGATCAATGTCTTTGAAGTTAAAACTGTGCAAACTTGTACTTCTCATAAAATATTTCTGTCTTAGTAGTTAACATTACAATATTTCTCTCCAGATATGAAACTTATCACATGAAAAGTATTAAATGATTATAAGATAAATTAATGAATATATAAAGTATTAATTTCTGGATTGTGGTATAGCACTCAGATGGCTGGAAATGTTGGAAAGTTGACTTTGAGCTGTTGACATTACTAGATTATTCCATTTTATAAATTCCATGACCATTTCACATATGCCTATCAATATCAGGTAGTGCCTGAAGCAAGTTGAAAAATGAAGTTTCTTTGTTATTTTGATCTTTTAAATGATGAGTTCTTAAAACTATAACTACTTTATTTCTCAATACCTCATCCAGTCATTTTCAAAAAGTAAAATATTAGAAAGTTTAAATAAGTACCAAATATGAAGTACAGAAATTTAAACTGGGAATTTGTTAAATGTAATGAAAAGCAAATTACTTTAATAAAAAATACCCATAGTCTTAATTAACTTCTCTATTCTTTGAATCCTATAATCAAAGTCAACTAGGAAACTTGACAAAGATAGGGAATACATGCGTCAGAATGATGAAATTACCTACCCAGTCTCCTTTTAGTGTGCTTCTTTCAGAATATGAAATTTAAGACATGCTATTGGCTACTTAAATTTCTATTGTAATTTTAGAATTGAATTGTATCATGATACATAAGAAATATAATAATATAGTTTCATGCTTAATTTTATATGCTAGCTTTAAATTGGATAACATTGGTCTGATCATATAAATAATAACCCATTTTTTCCTGTTTTAGTATTTCCTGAAATTTGTATCTTTGAAATTTAAAAAAAAAGCTGAAATCTAATTCAGATGGATAATTTATTGCCAACTTTTTGGAAAACTTATGCATCTTAGCGTTTTTTTCTAAAGTCAATAGATTTAATCTGTAGTTACTAATAATATACTAGAGAGTGGCTTACTAGGTTTTTAAAGAGACTAATGGAGTAGTCGTCGAAAGATTTTCCATCAACTACCTTTCAAAAATCATTGTTAATAAGAAAATGTTGTGTACTCTGTGTTGTGTACTCTGTGTAAAATGTGGGGACTCTGTGGTTGTACTGGTGATGAAAGGCAGAGGAGTGTGTTAGATGCTGGCATTTGAGATATAGAAGAAAATTAAAGCAAAGAATGAAATAAGTGTTTGAAAGTGCATTTTAAATGAATTAAACCCAATCACTGTGAGAATATTCCCTGCTAAGGTAGCATGTACCTCATGAAAATATGTGAAAATCCATTCTTGTTTAATAAAAATATTTTACATTTAATCAAAAACTATAATAAAATTCACCTCAAGCAGTCCTATTTTCAATATAGTAAGGTAAGGAGTGTGAAAATTTACATGTTAATATACATTGACCTGCCTCTCTAGGAACCTAATGTCAAACGAGGAAAGGACAGTAAGGAAATGACTATGCTAGTGAAAAGGTCTGAATAAACCTATAAAAAGAAGGCTCAGAAAAGGGAAAGGGAAGGTTCATTATAAAAAGAAATTCAGCTAAAGAGTAGATGTCATAGAGACCACCACACTATCCTTGTAGAAGATGGAATTGGAGGTGAGCAGCAAAGTTAGAACTGGATTATTGGTAGACTTTGCAGTAGATACACATGCTCCAGGACACAAGCTCAAGCCCAAATTTAGAATAGCGAGAAGTGCAAGGCAGAAGTGCAGAATTGTAAGCTAAATTGGATGTGACTCTTCTCCAGATACTGACTAAACATCTCTTATGTACCAAGCTATGCTCTTGCTACTGAGGATGAAATCATCGCCATAGAGAAGTGCTTGTTCTTATGGAGTTCATTATTGTAGTGAGGGTAGAAGTGGAGGATGATAGAAAAAGAATTTTTAAAATTTTCAAAAGCAATAAATACATAAGATACACAATTTAAAATGTAAAATGGAGTGAACAGCAGAGATTTTCCGGGTGTGAAGCACATGGTGCATGTTTACTTTGTGCCATGTGCTGTATTAGGTACTTTATAACAGGTCCCTTTCCTTGTTTCACCTTCTCTCCAGAATAATCACATATGTGCACACATATACAGCCACATGTAGAAGTGCATCAACAAAGGAGGCAGTGTTAGGAAATTTATAAAAAAAAAATAAGGAATGAAAGTTCACCACTTAAATTCTACCACTAAGTAACTATGAGCCTATCAATTATTAATTTTCCAATCTGTATTCATTATATCTTTGCTGTGATAATAACAGCTGACTCGTGCTTAATCTGTGAGAAAAATAAAATTGAATCATGTATTTAGATTCACTTTGGATACTATAGAGGAAAAAAAGGAAATGTAAAAACATTCATTTTAGAATCATTGTTTGTCACCTGTCTAAAGCACATAAAAATGAGAATAGTATCAACAGAAATTCCTAGTAATTAAACTGGTATCTTTAGCTATACTACTACAATGAAAGATAAAGCTTGCAACCTAAAATGTGATTATGCAGGAAATTAAGTGAATGGGAAAATTCTTATTGGATACACTCAACACAGAACCTAAATTTTCTCACATAATAATGGGTAGCAATAATAATGCTGAATTAAATGATAAGCAAACATTGATATATATACATACATGTGTATGTATATATGTACATACACATATGATAATTAATTTTAATAGATTAGCAGAGTACTTTGTGCATATAGTCTGTTCATGCTTCTATCTTTCTGTACAATTCTGTAGCTACAGCACTAGCTGAAACAACCACCAATGGCAGACTGAGAAGACAAGTATTACAAAGGAAATAATTGCTAACTTCTTTGATGGATTGGAAATATGATAAGTAGTGGCCAATATCAGTAGAAGTGTCTTTCAAGCAGAAGTGTCTTGAAAAATATTTTTTAAAGATAATTAATAGCACATACTTTGATACTTTTATTCATGATGTTCACTTCCAGTGTGACTAGGCAACACATTGAGACTTGACAAGAACATTGAGATACTTTTCTCAGGATTACTATTTCAGTATTTTTATTTTTTTGTTGTTTGTTTTACTTTCTCTGCTTCTGACAGATGTGTATAAATATAATAAAATGTATCAAGAAAATAATTAGAGAACCATTGAAGAATAATTATGTAATTAAGAATTCCATATCCTGAGAAAGGCATACACCTTTTTAAAAAATGTCTCTGGGGAGAACTTAAAAAGATTCATGTAAATTCTATAAAAGATTACAGAGTGGTGACTATGCTTTTTTCCTACTATCCTGTAAGCTATGAAGGAGACTAAGACTGGTTCCTATTTTGATCTTCAGAATTGAGGACAAGTCATAAAACTCTGTGTCAAATTGTACAGTAGACAAACTACTACTATTTTACAGAATAAGGTCTATCTTGATTCCTCTGTATGTTCCCCAATAAAGGGAACTGAGAGGGTGCTGCAGAGATAAAGCTCCTGGACTCAATCAGGAGAGGTCACTCCTGCAAATAGCCACACAAAGCACATCAATAGTTCCTCAATCTCAGACAAGCATTGGTCATAATAAGTTGACTGCTTTTGCTTTTATTTGATTTGAATGTTAGTACTAATATTTTCCATGCTGGTGGTGGAACCTAGGGTCTCACACATGCTGGGCAAGCACGCTACCACTGAGTCACACCCTCCCTTCCGCCTAATTTTAGAAAGTAGGATAAAAAAGACAAAAGCTATATCATGTTTTTAACTCCATCACATTGTTCTGAAGAAGATTTCTTGTGTTTGCTTGTTTACTTGATTAATATGCTGTAAATGAAAAAATCTTCAACAAGTTAGTCACACCCTAAATAGTGAGGATGTTAGTATTCAGTGCATATCCTAGAAGTTAGAGTTTTCTTTATTATTCATATTATTAGGGATATCCAAAACATATGAAATAACAAAAAATAATTACTAAAGCAATTTATTTCTAGAAAGTACACATGCCCATAAAAATTCAAATAATATTGTGTCTCCTATATAGAAAACATTATGTTAATTGATCAGATTATATATTTACATGTATAATAGATAATAATTACAAAATAGAAAAACATGTTTGATCTAATGTAGTTCATTTATACATGACCTACTTCAAATTTTTGGCAGATTTATTATGTTTGGACAGAATTAGGTTTATTGAACAGGAAGATTTAGGTGAAGAGAGAGGGTTTATTACGTGTACAGGAGAGCAAATTAAGCACATTTACTTTATCCCAAATCTCTCCAACTGGGAAAGTTTCACTGTAAAGTTAGAAAAACATGATTTGGTGTTATCTAGAAGAGGCAGTGGAGGAATTTGGAGTAGGAATCTGAAGAAAATATGAAGAACCCCTGGATTCACTGTGATTTGTTACAGCTGAGGAAAGGATTGATGTGTTGTGTTGAAATTTAATTCCTGTATGCAAGGCCACCTCCTTATGAATCCTCAGCTTGAAGGATTTTAGCAGGCCTATTAAGTTATAAGCCCTGTGCTTCCGTGTTCTGCATGGATCTCTCAGTGCGAACTTATATTCAGTGAAGAGACATAGAAATAAATTGTGCTATTTATGCAATTGAAGAGAGAAAAAAAATAAAGATTTAAAAATTGTCCTAAGTATATATGAATAGGGAGAATCATCAAATTTAAGATGAGACAGAAACACACAGACTACTTGGAATATGTGAAAAAAGTAAATAAAAGATGTAGACCAGAACAAGGCATTTAACACAACACTAACAGGAGTTAAGGAATTAAGAACAGAGAACACAAAGAATAAATTACTCTGTAACTTGTAATTTCTATTATCATTAGCTTTAACATGTATGTCAACTCACCTCCATCGCCACTACCTGTCTCATCTGTCCTACTAACTATTAACCTTCTAACTGTACTTCTCCCTTCTGTGGTCAGTTCCTATGGGGTAGCCAAGACCCCAACACAGAATTGCCAAGACCTTAAGTCACTCCCAGTCAATCCAGTGTCTCAGAACAATCAAGATGCTATCCAATTTTTCTCCATGTCCTATACTTCCCTCCCCTCTTATTCTGACCACCTCTCTAACTAATCTTTCTAAGCTCATTTTGCTCTGCCACATAGACTTTTTGTTCAAAGATATCTGCACCATTTCTTTGACATCTTTTTCAAATATGACTCACTCCTTAATATTCTCTCTCTTTCCCTACATTTTTATTGGTGCACTGTAGTTATACAAAATGACGGGAACTATTGTTAATTTTTAAATATGCACACAATATAACAGTATAATTTGGCCAATATTGTCTTTCTCTTAAATTTCACACTCTCCATAAACCCACTTTCTGTGTCATCAAAATTAAACGGAACCCCACCCTGACATTGTGCCCTGTCCACTTTCTTTAGGGACATTATTGTCATCTAAAATTCTCTACCTTCTTCGAATTCATTTATTTGCCTATAATTTTTTCTCTCTCTAATTAGAATATGAGTTCCCAGATGACAAGATTTATTTTTAATTTGATTACTATATTCCCAACAGCTTAGCAGTTCCTGGCACATAGCAGATGCCTAATAATGAGTAAATTTATGCTTGATAAATTATTTCAAAGATGATGCTTGGATAAATAAATCAAGATTAGAATAGAATAAATGCAACTCTCATAATCAGAAATATTATTAACATTTTAGAATGGAGTTTTTTAAAAATAAAATAAAAAAATAACCAGAGAGAAGTGAGAAAATACAGAAAAAAAGAAAAAGTAGTAGTTGTTAATTAAGGAAACCTATTCAGATTGCTTTTTTTTTAATATTTCATTGGCAAAAACTTAGTGATGACAATAAAAAATCATCCCATTCCTTGGGAAAATTTATGTACATATAAGCAAAGAGAAATATTGAAATTGTTTAGGGGAAGGAGAAAGGCATACCCTGCCTGATATTCAAAAACATATGAAATTAAAATTAAATACTAAAATGCTGTATTTATGGCATATCAAATATAATAATAGACAGTGCCTATTTATCAGAAAATCTATCAAATAATTAGCAAGGCTGTTGGCTTCCCACTTTCACAATACATTTAGCTTATCCACAGTAAGCACACCTTTTTCCAATGCATTAGACTTGAAATGTGATTAGTGATCAGTCCATGTAAATTCTAAATATCTCTGTGAGGACCTTGAAGGTTTCCCACATAGAATTAGAAAATGTTCCTTGATTAGGTTGTAAAACAAGTTGTTAACTATTGTAATTCATGGTCCTTATTTTCAAACTCAGATCATCATCCTTTTCTTTTTATGTCCCTGGACTCCTCTGAGTTAAACATTGCATCCTTCCTTCATGAATGAGTAAATTTCCTTTCATAATTGAAGCATTTTCTTAGTCTGATTTATGCTTCCATATATTTACTGTTATATACTGTAAATACATTTACATTGCCCCAAACTTTATTAATTGAAATATTAGAAGATGTGGAATTTGGTTAATAGTTATTTCATAAGCATAGAATCCTTATGAATGAGATTAGCATTCTTATGAAAGTTTTTCTGCTCTTTTTCTGTCCAGTGGGAGGGCCCTAACCAGAGCCCAATCTTGCTAGTAGCCTAAACTCACAATTCTCACCTCCAGAATGGTGAGAAATGGAATTTCTGTGATTTATAAGCCACTTAGTCCATGATAGTTTGTTATGGCAGATCAAACTGATAATATAACCAGGGTTCAAGGTAACCTTGAATTGAGAGATAGATTCTTTTGAAAGTATCAACCTCTTTCAAAACTTAGCTTTTTATGTATTCAGTTTCACTGAGTTTTATTTGATATACGCATGGGTATACTTTATTTATTTATTTTTTGCTAGTTGGAATTTTAGTTTTGCTATGTTGTCTTCCTTTTTGTGTTCTGTTTAATTCCTTATCATTGCCTTATGAATTAAGGAAATTAGAATAGATCAAACCTAGGTGTGAAAGCATGTACTTTGTCTTTTTTCCTAAACCACTTAATTCAATTGTAATAATATCATGGGAGTCTTATATTAAATTTTACTTTGTTTTAAATATATGAGATAATTAAAAATTAATATGTCCACATAAACTTTATTCTGTGAAAAGTGACAGGATTAATTGGCACTTGTCATTCAAATTATTGGCTAAGTCTACTTTTAAATGTACACCATAAATATGTACAATTATTATGTCAAACTTTTGAAAGGGCTGGAGATATAGCTCAGTTGGGAGCGTGCTTGCCTTGCATGCACAAGGCCCTGGGTTTAATCCTCAGCACTATGAAAAAAAGGAAAATTGAAAAAAAATGTTTAAAGAGATGAAAATGTTAACTACTCTGATTTGATCATTACACAATCTGCACACACATCAGATTATCACACAATATCCCATAAACATGTAAAAATAAAATTTTCATAAAATAAGTTTTAAAAATATAAAAAAACATACTTGGAAGTGAAAAATCTATTGATGTTTCAACCCCACAACTCATTGTGATCTTATATTTCCTTTACTCACTTCCCCATTTGCTCATAGACTAGCCAAGTTTCTCTCCTACTTGTAAAATCTTTTCCTATAATCTTTTTACTAATCACAGCCAAAAGGAAGATGGATGTTTAAATACTTTGAGATAATATAACATTACTTAATATCAGAAGATTCTATAGAAATTACAATAAACTGCAACCAAATATTTGACTTTTTTCTTTTCTTTCTTAAATGCTTTCATCTTTTACAAAGCATCCTAAAGACTGTTTGAGTATTGACTCTTCTGGAGCCCTCTATCCTTTCATTCATCAAAATAACAAATATACATTTTATAAAAATAAAGATCTGACTGTATGTCAGATTTTAAATATGGTCCCTGAATTCATGGAGATTAATTAGGGGATATGAACTAAACAAATGAAAAATACCATTGCTATTACAGCTCTGATGAAAAGGACTTTGTTTTAAAGATAATTTTAAGGTACAATTCTTATCTCAAACCAGGAGTAGGGTTACTTGCAAGAGCATTTCACTTAAGAAGGGTGATTTATGCTTGTTCACTTAGGAAGGAAAAGGATAATAAAGACCACATTTTCATGAATTAAAAAAAAATCAGATGTCATACACATTATATAACCTATATTCAAGCACATTCAAGGATTCATTAGAATGTGTTATTCTTTTTTTGATTGTTCAATTTTTTTCACAATTATCCTAAGACTATGCACTTGGTTCTTTGCTATTCGTACATTTTTGACAAGCTGTTCTCATTTCAAAACCTTATATCATCAGTAATGTAAATGCTGCTGAAACATGAAATTATGCTAATAAATGCTTTTAAGGAGACAAAAGTTGTACTAAATACTCTTACTTTTAACTTACAAAGCAAGAAATATAGTTAAAATACTTAATGCCTCAATATATCTTATGTATAAATGAACTTTAGATGATTAGCTATTTGCATTTAAAAATAACCAATATCAAAAGACAGAAACTTAATATGCTCAAACCATTATAATGTGTATAATGAATATGGATAAAATATGCCCTCCTGCAAATATACATAGACTTAAGCTAATTATATATATTGTCACAAAACATTAAGTAAAAATAGTCTCTTTAATGAAACTCTGTGTTCAGCAATATGAGCAGAAAGAATAGAAAAAAATAAAGCAGAAGGAATACACTGAGTTCAAGAAGCAAAGAAATAAAAATTTATCAATATGTAGAAGAATATGTGCATATCATTATAAATGTACTTTAAAATATAGCTATATATTTGCATAAGGATACATGTGTATTCATTGATATTTTGTGCTTTAAAACATTTTGACACTTAACTTTCAGAGAGATTTCCTAAAGCTTTTTGCAAAATAACAATTATTTGATAATAGCGAAGATGATATCTACTCTTTTGTACGTCTTGAAAGCAATTGTGGGATCAGAGTATATGCCATGCAAAATTTGAAAAATTTTTTTAATGTAATAACTTGATTTTTACTGGCAAAAATACTGTGAAAAAGTTAAAAATGGAAACAAATAAAAATAAAAGTATGATATAATAAATTTAATTAAGTAAATTTTCTTAATATTTGGAATTGTCCACATATGTAAGTCATCTGTAACCAATATTTTCATTTAATATCTAAAAATCTAATACAAAACCTTGAATTTTAACTGAAAATTTCTGGTAAACAGTTAAAACTAGCTTTCCTAGTAGAGATTGTCTTACTAATTTCAAATATTATTTCAAATGTTAATATTATAATATCTGCTACTTAAAATTATTTTTCTCTTTTTTTTCACCCAAAATATCTCTATGGTTTTCAAATTTATTTTCATTTATTGTATTTCCTTAATTTCTCCTTTTCTTTATTTCTCTGTATCTCCAGTCTCTAAATATTCATTATCTACCTATTTTAGGGTTTTTTTGTGTGTGTGAATGTGCTTTCAATATAAAAATCAATCTTGAGGGTCTAAGCAAGGAGCAAATAAGAAATCAAATGAAAGAACTGAAAAATACACACACACACACACATATACTGTAGATGAGAATAGAAATTCTTCTTCCCCTTTATGTTCTGGTCATCTATATGTAAGTCATCTGTATGCAAAAGTATTCATATCTAAACATGAAATTTCTGTTTGTTTTTGTTAAATAAGGATGAATATAAACACATCAAAGACATTCTCAATTTCCAGATAAGAGAAAAACATTTGTCAAGTACTATCCACTGTTGTCAACTGCTAGGAAACTCAACCAAAGTGTCTACAGACTTTCATCAATAGGGTCACTGTTTTATGCAGTGAGTTAAAAGGAAACAAACAATAAGAACATATTCAAATAAAGGTGCCTGAAGGTTTGAAACAAACTATATTTTAAAGAATACATTTTCATTTATCTTCTTATGTATACACACACACACAAATGCTGTACATTTGGTAAATTTCAAAAAGCATACAATCTTAGATGAACTACAAGAACACTCATTAAAACTTCCTTTTCTGTATCAAAATATTAGATATATAATTGTCTCCAGAGAGAAAATAAGATTTTTTGTCCTTGCTTTCTCCTTCCCTCCCATGACTGCTCTCCCTTAACTCCCTTAGCACTTAACTTTTATCAAGAAAATACTTGAAAATTAAAACATGAAACATTTGGGCTCAGAAGCATTTCACTCAAAATGTTTTTATGTTCAGGTTTTTGGCTGAGTCTTGTTTTCTGCTGACAATTTGTAATCACCTACAGAGTAGACATTACCAGGATTTATTCAGCAGAAAAATCTTATCTGCATTTCCTGACCCGCAGGAAGGATGCCCAAGTATAATAATAATGAGTGCTCTTAGTGAAAAAGCTTCTGGTGCCTTAATGCATACTTTTTTTTTTCCCAAATGTCTCATTGTGAATAGAGCTTTTTAGTAGGTGACTAAATCGAAAACACTGCATGGGTGTTCTGGAAATCAGGATATTCCCACTAGGAGTGACTCATGCTATTTGTGCTATATGGATATTGGAAAATGCATATTCAATAGGAGAATCATGCTCACAGGAAAATTTGGTATATTTATGTTGAAAATTGAATTCATAGTTCCTCAATATAACAAGCTCTTTAAAAGATGATGGTGCAAATGATAGGAAACAAAACTGCCTAAAGTTAAAAATAGAAGCTACTTCCTTAGATTATTCATTGTGGAAATGCTCCTCAGTCAATGGCTGCAGTAGATGATACGTATTTATATTTATAGCCCACCCCCCAAAAAAATCCTGTAAAGGCATCACTGAATGGAGAATAAGAGAGACTCAGCAATTAAAAATGGAGAAGGATCAATGAACCCATAGGTTCAAACTGACTCACACAGTTTCTCAAAAATATCTAGAAAGAGTATTTGAAAGAAAGTTTAAGGTAACACAAAACTTGCCAGGTTGTAAAAATATATATCTATGTATGGACATTGATGTAAATATAGGTTTTAAAAATGTACATATGTATATACACGTATATGTGCATAATTTGGTAATATAGTTTTATATATATTTGAATACAAGAAAAATTAAAGCAATTCTGGGAGAACTATTTAATTAACGATATTTAGTACACAAAATTCAAGATATTTCTGTAGTTTTCATTATCACCATATGATAAAGAAAACCTTCCTTCTGTGTCAATATATATATGGACTTGTAAGCAAACACTCCTTCAAATATCAATAGTCTATGTTTTGAACAGTAATTGAAGTGTTGCACTAAATACCTCAGATAAAATGTGAAAGAAAATCCAGTTCTTCCCCTTAAAATAGCATATTATAGGAGCAATTGCAATATGGCATTCTATAAGAAGGTTTCAGTGTAGTGAGTTATGGACTTTGTATTTGACAAGTAGATATACTTTAAATCTATTGACAAAGTGTTTAAAATATAATTTAATTAGCAGGTAACATAATTTGCATTTTTTTCAGAAAAAAATAGGAAATAAGAATATAATCCCCAGTTTCTTTGTGTGTGTATATTTAACTTATGCACTGTAAAACTCACTTTTTTGATTATAAATTTGTAAATTCTGTAGCATTTTATAAGAGCAATGAGTCATGTAACCACAACCACAATTAAGATAAAGTTCCATCATGCCATCAAGAAACCTCCCTGTGCTTTCCATTTGGAGTCTACCCCTTTTCTCACTTTTTACCACTGATAATCACTGATCTGCCCTCTTTCCCAATAGTTTTATCTCTTGCTAAATTGAATATGAGTACAATCATATAGTTTGCAGCCTCAGAGAGCTTCTTTAAATTAGCACAATGCATTTGAAATTCATCCATGCTGCTTTATATTCCAGAGTTTGTTCCTTTGGTTGTTTTTGAATGATATCCCGTATTATATGGATATTCCATATTTTACTTATTTCTTCATTAATTGAAGGCCACTTGAGTTGCCTTCTGATTTTGAGATTGTGAACAAAGTTCCTATAACCATTCAGATTTTTTTTTTATATACGTCTTCATTTCTTTTAGTAAAAGATCTAGGGGAGGCTCTTGGGCCATTTGCTAAGTGCATGTTTCCCTTTTTGTCTGTTAAGGCTGCAATAACAAAATACCATCAACTTGGTGACTTTTAAACTACACAGATTTATTTGTCACAATCATGGTGAATGAAAAGTCCGAGATCAAGGTGCTGGTAGATTTGGTGTCTTAAACCATGTCCTCACAGAAGGGAAGGCAGCTGAGAAAGCTCTCTGGTGGCACATTATAAGAGCTCTAATCCTATTCAAGAGAGCTGTGTCTCACACATATATCACCTCCCAAAGTTCCTGTCTCTTAAAACCATCATACATTGGGTTAAAATTTAAGAGAATCTGAGAAGATGGAAAGATCTCCCATGTTCTTGGATATGCAGAATTAATATTGTCAAAATGGCCATACTTCCAAAAGTGCTATACAAATTCAATGCAATTCCAATTAAAATCCCAATGATGGACCTCATAGAAATAGAGCAAGCAATCATGAAATTCATTTGGAGGAATAAGAGACCCAGAATAGCTAAAGCAATCCTTAGCAAGAAGAGCGAAGCAGGGGGTGTCACAATACCAGACCTTCAACTATACTACAGAGCAATAGTGACAAAAACAGCATGGTATTGGTACCAAAATAGGTAGATCAATGGTACAGAATAGAGGACACAGAGACAAACCCACATAAATACAGGTATCTCATACTTGACAAAGGAGCCAAAAACATACAATGGAGAAAAGATAGCCTCTTCAACAAATGGTGCTGGGAAAATTGGAAATCCATATGCAGCAAAATGAAACTAAACCCATATCTCTCACCCTGTACAAAACTCACCTCAAAGTGGATCAAGGACCTAGAAATTAGACCAGAGACCCTGCACAGAATAGAAGAGAAAATAGGTCCAAATCTTCATCACGTTGGCCTTGGACCAGATTTCCTTAACATGACTTGCAAAGCACAAGAAATAAAAGCAGGAATCAATGATTGGGATAGAGTCAAACTAAAAAGCTTTTTCTCAGCAAAGGAAACAATCAGCAATGTGAAGAGAGAGCCTTCAGAGTGGGAGAAAATCTTTGCCACACACACTTCAGATAGAGCACTAATCTCCAGAATCTACAAAGTGCTCAGAAATCTTTACACCAATAATAATAACCCAATCAATAAATGGGCCAAGGAAATGAAAAGACACTTTACAGAGGAAGATGTACACACAATCAACAGATTTATGAAAAAATGTTCACCATCACTCGTTATAAGAGAAATGCAAATCAAAACCACCTTAAGATTTCATCTTACCCCAATTAGAATGTCTTTTATTAAGAATACAGGCAACAACAGGTGTGGGTGAGGATGTGGAAAGAGTACACTCATACATTGCTGGTGGGAGTGCAAGTTGGTGCAGCCACTCTGGAAAGCAGTGTGGAGATTCCTTAGAAAACTTGGAATGGATCCACCATTTGACCCAGCTATCCCACTCCTTGGCCTATACCCAAAGGACTTAAAATCAGATTACTACAGTGATGCAGCCACATCAATGTTCATAGCTGCTCAATTCACAATAGCTAGATTGTGGAACCAATCTAGATGTCCTTCAATAGGTGAATGGCTAAAGAAACTGTGGTATATACACACAATGGAATATTACTCAGCCATAAAGAAGAATAAAATTATGGCATTTGTAGGTAAATGGATGGTGTTGGAGACTATTATGCTAAGTGAGATTAGCCAATCCCAAAAATCCAAAGGCCGAATGGTCCTCTGATAAGTGAATGATGATGCATAATGTGGAGTGGAATGATGGCAAGAATGGAGAAAGGATAGAGAGCATAGAGGGAAGGGAGGGGTAGGGTTGAGGTTGGGGGGTAAGAATAATAACAGTATGTGTGACAGACATCATTGCCCTGTGTACATGTATGAATGCACAGATGGGGTGACTCTACTTTGTGTACAACCAGAAAACCAATAGCTGTACTCCATTTGTGTTCAATGAATCAAAAAATTAAATAAAAAGAAAAAAATTTCAACATATAAATTGTGGGTAGATATGATCATTCAGTCCATGGCACATTTTTAAAAAAATAGAGTTTAATTTTTAGAACAGTTTTAGGTTCATAGCACAAGTAAAAAGTGCAGAGAATTCTAACAGGTCCCCTTACCTCTTTCACATACACAACTTTCACACTCTCAAAATCCACCAGGACATTTGTTACAATATATAAACCAATATTCACACACATCACCCAAAGCCATTTGTATTTGTACTTCACTCAGTGTTGCACACTCTATGGCAAACATACAATGACATACATCCATTATTGTAATATCAAAGAGAATAGGTGCATTGCTCTGAAAATATTCTTTGTTCTGCCTGTTCACCCCTGTCTCTCTCTTTACTCTCAGGAGTCACTGATCATTTTATGTTTCCATTAGTTTTTGCCTTTCCATAATGCCATATTTTGGAATCACCCCATTATGCAGTCATTTCTGCTTGACATATTTCACTTAGTAATATGCATTTTAGGTTATTCTATCACATCATATGGCTTGATAACTCTTCATTTTGTGCAAAATATTTTTCTACCTGCTGAATACCAAAATTTATAAGCCCATTTGCCTCCTGGGGGAGATCTTGGTCACTACCAAGTGACAAAAAGGAAGATTAAAAACAAGGAGCTCACAGTTATTAGGCATTACCATATATATCTATTTTTCCTAGATCACCATTCTGCTGCTGGTACTATTTATTTTCCAGTCCTCAGGTAGCTCTGTTTAGTTGTAGACACAGGCTGTCCTCAACTTGCCTCATGTAAGTCAGCACTGTGAGATTTGGGTCTGACTTTTTGAATAGCATTATCTTACTTTATAAAAGGCAGAATGTTAAAGGCTCCACCAGTCTCACCATTCATGCATACCATTTCATCTGTCATTTAAATTTTTTTAAATTTCATAAACAGTTGTAACTGCTTTTTAAGAGACGTACTAGGGGACCAAATAAGAGGGGCTGCTAAGGTACCTGGAAGGAGAGGAGGCACCAAAGAAGCTATTTTGAGTTGAATCTTGTACAATGAACAGATATTATTAATGTATCTTATTTATAATATCTCAGGCAGCTAGAACCATACTCCAGAAGAGAGAGCACGAAAACAATAACATTTGAGTTGTAGAGATTTCATTCTGGCTACTTTCACACTTACTCCCCGTCAGGAAGTATTATTAATAATAAAATCTTCAAACTCAGAAAACTCTCCACAAAAGTAGAAGAAAAACAAGTTTATAACTGAATATATATTAAACTGGAATGTGATGTGTGTCCTTACGAATCTGAGAAGGGATTGCGATGATAGAAGCACTATCAGCCTTCTGTATAGTCAAGTAGTTACAGATCATTATATACATAGTCCCAAGATAAACAATAACTAGTGCTCAAGTGAATGGACTTGACAGCACAATCTATCATACACATATTGCATGTGGTTTAATCTTAGATCCATCTGGTAATTAGGCCAGCTCTCTGATAAGAGGATTTATCCAAAGTTGGTGGGGGGCCTCATCTCTTCATGGCAGGCAGTAGTTTCCCAACTTGGACCAAGCCCAGTCTTGAAATTAGGCAGCTCGTCTTCAGTAGAAATAGGGAGAGAAAGCTCTACTTTCTTTTATAACTATATGTCAAAATGTTTGTTCCTAAGTCCTGAAGTAAGACTTCCCTCAGTTTTCAAAGTATCTAGAGTCTTATTTAGATTTGAAAATATTAGATACATTTAAAAGATACAAATGAAAAAAAAAATTACAATTACTTAGAACACAAATTCCTGAAGACTCTGAGAAAGAGAGAAAAAGTCTATTTTGTGCTGGCAAGAGGGAGAATTAAAGCTCCTTTTTAAAATTCATATTTGTCCTTAACTCTCTTAGAATGATATTGCAGCATTCAACCAAAATAATCCTGCTAAAATTGAAGTATGATCAAGTTATTCCTCTGACTGTATGTCTCACAACACACTTACAGGTAAAGGCCAAACTATTAATGAGGGAATTCAGTTGTCCACTCTTCCAGGAATCATATTCGTCCAGATATTCACTGATCTTTCCGTTGAATTACCTAAGTTTTCACACAAATTTTCATATCTCACTAAGATTTTTCTGGCATATGTTGACTGTTCTGGTTAAAATTTCAACTACCCTTCATCACCTGGGTCTCCTAATCCAGTCTAATTTATTAGTCCATCACATTTAACCACTATTTAGGTGAAAAATATATTGTCATAATTCATAAATAATAGTTGACTTAATTACATGCAGTTTACAGTCAATAAATATTTTTGAAGTCATGATTGAAATCTTGCAGTAAAAGTTTTCAATAATAAAAGAAGAAATTCTTTAAAGAAAAAAATCTACTTTAAAATTGTAGGCAAGAGATGAATTTCAGTGAAGTGAGAGGGTGGTAAAATGTGAATGGATTTGAGATATTGTGGACATGTAGAATCAGTTAGACATGGTGGTTGCCTGAAGTTGGTAAAAAAGAAAATAAATAAGTCAAAGTACATATTGTGATTTCAGAATGAGGGAAAGGACAAGTAATAAAATCTTTCATTAGAATACAAAATGCAGGGAGACTGAGTAGTTATTACTGATTTCTACTTTAATCATGAGGTTAGACATAAGACACTGCCACTTAAAACAAGATATTCAAAATTTCTCATACTTCCCTGTCCCTCAATGTCCTTAAGTAAAATGAGTATAAAAATAGCATTCACCACAAAGAGTTATTGAGCCTATCAAAATAATATATATTAAGTACTGAAAAGAGTGTGTGACATGTAAGAATTCATGCTCATTCACTATTTTGAAATTGTTATTATATTATTCTGACCTTCATTATCATCATCTTGCAGAGAAAATATGGATTTATAGACATGGCAAGGTTGACAAAATATTGTTTCTCAGGCTGAAAAAAATTACGACTGAAGAAGATATGTAATAATTGAATCATTGACTATTTCATATACAATCATCACTCAAGAACAGATCCGACAAATTAAATATTTCAGGAAATTAAAAACTGCAAATGCGATTGAGATAAACAACTACTTGAATCAACAGGAGAATGAGATTCCATTTAAGATGAAAGAAAGTAAGCATATCAATGTTAGTTTGGGAGATTAATGACTAATGACTACTTTTGCTTGTGTAACCGTTTTTCTTCTCTCTCTTTCTCTCTTTTTTTTTTTTTTTTTTTTTATGTGCTGAGGATTGAACCCAGGGCCTTGTGCTTGATAGGCAAGCACTCTACCAACTGAGCTATATCCCCAGCCCAATTCTTCTTCTCTTGACCTAGTACAAACGTCATCTTTGTGACACAACTTTAATGTTGCTTGTTCAATGAAGCCTACTTTAAATCACTTTTGCAGGATTATGATATGTTGAGTGCCTATCTGGACTTAGATCAATGTGTTTATAAATAGGCTGATAATTTATGTAATTCTGTGAGCTTCTGGTGGTTGGAACTTTTATATACCGGTATTAATTGGATGAGTCGTGTCTCTCAAAAATTCATCTGTTAAAACATAATGCCCCAGAAAGTGATTGTATTTGGAGTTAGGGTCTTAAAGGTTGAGTTAAAATGAGGTCATTAGATAGGCCCACAAATCAACCATAATTGTGTGTTTCTAAAAAGAAATGTGAACATACCAGAGATGTATGTACATAAAATGATCTTGTAAGAATCTTCAGGAAGGCAGCTAGATATTAACCTAGGGAAGAGGCCTCATCTGATCTTTAATTTCCCGCACCCAGAATTGTGAGAAAATACATTTCTATTGTTTAAATCATCCGTTCTCTGGTATTTTGTTATGGCAGCCTTGGTAAAGTAATATACTTGGTTTTAAAATAAAGTGATGATAGAAATATTGGCCCAACTCTTTTTAGATTACAAATAAAATACTAAAATAAATGAATCTGACACATAATGATACATTTTGTAAGACTGCATTTGAACTTAATTTTTATTTGACATATGTAATTGATTTTTGACATGTGGCTTTTCTGTACAAGTGAATAGAAGTTTTGCTTATATTTTGCAAAGATGACATTAACATTCGCCTCAGCTTGACTAAACTTTGGACAAGAGTCTTCCGTAATGTAGGACCATGACCTCACTTTTCTTATAGCATTTACTTTAGAAAACTTGCAAGTATAATTTATTTCTCTGTCTGCTTGATATTTAAATCATTTTTCCTAACTCGTCTCAGTTTTACAACTGAGAAATGCGTTCTCAAGAACCTGGAAGCCATTCCTTTGAAATACATTCATCAACAAAGAAACCACAACTAATTCCCAGACTTTTAGAAAAAAAGGAGCCTAACTTTGATAATCACCCATTGGCAAACACACAAGTCTGTTCACATCTGCCAACCTTCCCCCAATGTCTTCAGTACATTTCTGCTAGCTCATCCAAATGATTGAAATTCTTCTAAATTAAAACATAGTCGCCTATTATAGGAGTCTTGAGTAAAATCCTCCACGCTTGTTGAACTTTCCTGGTGCAAATTGTCACTGATAGAATAAAAAATCAAACAGAAGAATTTATTAGAGTTTATTTTTGTTCATTTATTTGTTTTGTTCCTAGGAATATGTAAGCATATTTGATTACACAATGTGAATAGAAACATGTAAAAGATATTTTTACCATATACCATAGTTTTACCCTATCCTAATAAGATTATTAGCATTGCTTAGATTCTAAAATATTGAAATACAGAAGAGATGATGAATATAATGGAAAGTATTTTTTCTTTCTTTTTTTTTTTTTTTTTTTGGTTCTGGGGGGTGAACCCAGGGGCACTCCACCACTAAGCCACATCCCCAGCCCTACTTTGTATTTTATTTAGAGACAGGGTCTCACTGAGTTGCTTAGGGCCTTGCTAAATTGCTGAGGCTGGCTTTGAACTAGCGATCCTCCTGTCTCAGCCTCCCAAGTGCTGGGATTACAGGCGTGCGCCATCGCGCCTGGCAAAAAGTAATTTTTCTAAGCTACTTGAATAGTACTGTCTTCCCAGAAGAATAAAAACTAAAGCTTTCATGAAAGATACTAAAAAGAAAATATTTCCACTAGATGAAAACTTCATTACCAGCATCCTAGGTCTGAAGACTTGCTCCAGAAGTCCCAATTAACCAGGTTGAGCCCCTCCCCGCAAGCATAAAACAGAAAGAGTAATAGTGAAAAGCAGGAAAGTAACCTTTAATATATATGACCACATTGGGAAGGCAAATTGAGATCCAGCATCTCAGTCCTGTTTTGGGGATGCTGACATGAGCTTTAGGTTTGAATAGAGGAAGAATTAGGGCAGGGCAAAAGATGTACACATAACTGAACATTCTTGGTCAAATTGTGGTCTGGGGAATCATTCTCTCAGTGCTGTTTTTGCCACTTATCTCTGGAGAAATTCTTATCACTTGACGGGGCAATTTCCCCTTACCGCTCAGGGTGTTTGGCAATCAGACCTGTGATCCTGGAAGGAGCAATGACTGAAGACTTCTATGTACCCCTTCTGGGGTCTAAAATAGAATAGAATATTTATTAAGAAAATATACTAGTATTGTGCATGGCATAGGAGGCTTAGTAATTATCAGATAGAAAATACAGTATTAGCAGAGAGAGCTTCCAATGTAGTGAAGGCCAGAGGCATTGTCACATGCAAAATCACAAACATGAAAGGTGCAAGAATGAAGGTGCAAGTGACATTAAGAGCATGTCAAAATTTCATTAAGAATTGCAAGATATAGAACTAAATAAATGGCACTGCCTCAAGTGTATAGAAAGGATAAATTCACAGAGTCTGAAATAACTTCAGGAATATATATTAAGATAAAGTATCACAGTACTATTCTTCATGATTAAATTACTAAAGGTTAATAGTCTTTACTGTATTTTTTTCAGTAAAAATAAGAAGGAATTATATTTATAAATGTGAATTGATGTAAAAATTCTAAAATTACGAGGTTTCATTCTTTTATTTAAAAGAATAATTTGTTAACACTAGAAAAAATGAACAATTACTGAACAAAAAATACAAAAATACAATTGTCTTTCACTGGCAGAGTAAACTTATGCAAGCTCTTAAAATATAACTTACTAAATCAAATATTAAATACTATTGATTTACAATAATTCATGTGTAAAACACCATTTTTCATACAATTATACTGTTTATTACTACAGTTTACAACTGGTAAAAATAACACCACAATATGTTGTGTATATAGATTAAATTATTTCTGTGATAAAAAATGAAATTCAATATTTCTTATCAATATTTTACCAACAATTTATCTAAGTCCACTCCAAATCACTGGTGTATAGGATTATGAACAAAAAAATTCTCTCTCTCTGCAGAGTAGAAAGAAGCTATCCAGGACAGCTTTGTCATTTTCCCAAAATATAATAGAGATTTAATTGTAATAGGGTATTGGCAAATGCTTTATTAACATAATGAGTCCAGGGTACAGATTGTAGGTAGTATATCCCAGTATATAAAGCTCGAGTATTTGTTAGAAATAAGAAATGGAGGGGATTCAAGATGGCGGGCTAGAGGGTGATTCAAGATGGCAGGCTAGAGGGGATTCAAGATGGCGGGCTAGAGGAAGGCTGCATTCCCACTTGCTCCATGGATTCCTACTTGCTCGGGATTCAAATAGCAGGAATATGGCTCTCAACGAGATTTTATTTTCAAATCACATATAAGGGGTCCCCAGTCGCCGCTTCGGAACCAACTTTGCTGGGCTGGGCTCAGCCCGGCCGCACACAGCTACCACCTGGGAGCGCCGGACCCTGCAGCTGCTTAGGAGTCACCCACCTGGGTCTGCACCAGCTAGCAAGTGAGTGCGGGTCCACAACAGCGGCTTTAGAGTCACTGTTCGGGCTCCGGCACCAGCCAGCAACCTCCCAGCCCTCGGAGCTGAGCTTTCCTGGCAGAGAAGGACCATCTCCAGCTACCTGAGGATTCTGAGCTGCGGCCGGTCTTCCGAGACACTGTGCCGTGGCCCCTGGAGAGGTCTGGCCGGGAGCCACTGGGGTCACTGACTCCAGCGAGGAGCTTAGGGCCTTTGGCGCCAGCTTACAGTGTCTCCAGGAGAGAGCAACCACCTGCCACCGCCTGAACCCCCAGCGAGGAGCTCAGGCCTGCCTGGGCTCTCAAGCCCAGTGTCTCCATCACTGAGCACAGTTCTGTGACGCCACCCCAACTTGGTCTAGTCCCCAGGTCCACACCCTGGCCCAGAGTCTACCACCTTGCTGTATATAATTGTCTATCAATACTAGGCTGCCTCTACCCAGAAGCATTGATCATTCCCAACCTGGAGGTAGTGGGACAGCACCTTTCATGGGTTAAATATTACAACAGACACAATTGAAATACAAAACATAATAAGAAGCTACTTTGAAAATTTATACTCCAACAAAATAGAAAACATGGAAGACACCAACAGGTTCCTAGAGGCATATGAGCCACCCAAACTGAATCTGGAGGACATACACAACTTCAATAGATCAATTTCAAGCAATGAAATAGAGGAAGTCATCAAAAGCCTACCAACCAAGAAAAGTCCAGGACCAGATTGATTCACAGCCAAGTTCTACAAGACCTTCAAAGAAGAGCTCATTCCAATACTTCTCAAAATATTTCATGAAATAGAGGAGGAAGGAACCCTTCCAAACTCATTCTATGAAGCTAATATCACCCTGATTCCAAAACCAGAGAAGGACATATCAAGGAAAGAAAATTTCAGACCCATATCTCTAATGAACATAGATCCAAAAATTCTTAACAAAATTTTAGTGAATCGCATACAAAAGCATATTAAAAAGATAGTGCACCATGATCAGATGGGTCTCATCCCGGGGATGCAAGGTTGGTTCAACATCCGGAAATCAATAAATGTAAATCACCACATCAACAGACTTAAAGTCAAGAACCACATGATTCTTTCAATAGATGCAGAGAAAGCATTTGATAAAATACAGCACCCATTTATGCTCAAAACACTAGAGAAGATAGGGATAGTGGGGTCATTCCTTAACATTGTAAAAGCTATTTATGCTAAGCCCACAGCTAACATCATTCTAAATGGAGAAAAAATGAAAGCATTCCCCCTGAGAACTGGAACAAGGCAGGGATGCCCTCTTTCACCACTACTATTCAACATTGTTCTTGAAACTCTAGCCAGGGCATTTAGACAGACCAAAGAAATTAGAGGAATACGAATAGGAAAAGAAGAGATCAAAATATCCCTATTTGCTGATGATATGATTCTCTATTTAGAAGATCCTAAGAATTCCACCAGAAAACTTCTGGAACTCATAAATGAATTCAGTAAAGTAGCAGGATATAAAATTAATGCTCATAAATCTAATGCATTTTTATTCATACGTGATGCATCCTCTGAGAGAGAAATTAGGAAAACGACCCCATTCACATTAACCTCAAAAAATATAAAATACTTGGGAATCAATCTAACAAAAGGAGTGAAAGACCTCTACAATGAAAACTACATAACACTAAAGAAAGAAGTTAAAGA